>JAMKQA010004157.1:0-17571 GCA_024699735.1 Posidonia australis | reverse complement strand
TTAACATTAATAATAGATTATTAAGCATATTATTACCAAATTGAATACAAATATATTTTATATATGTTTAAAATTATTGTATTATTAGTAATCAAGTATAATTTTTCCACAATACAAGAAATATTGGTAAAAAAATAGTAGACACGATAACACGATAAGTCTGACACGATAAGTAGACGACACGACCTAATTGACAAGTCATTCCCACCCCATGCTGCAACAACACCCTTTCAGCAGCAATTGTGGCATGTTGCTTCATTGATGATCTTTCCATCATCTCCAATCCAGCATCCTCTTGAGCCCTCCAGCACCTCAGTACGTCTGGCAGCCACAGTTTAATATTACAGTCCCTTACAAAGTCTAGCACCTTTTTTGACATTTTTTGAACTCTTAAGATCCACAGCCTTCTTTGAGCATTTTTTTAAGCATCAGAGTCAAAATCATTCTCAGTAAATTTGCTTTATATCTGAATTTTTGGACTTAGTAATAAAGTTTTGCATCAATGGCCAATGCAATCAATGTATTCTGTGTTTAGTGGTATGCTTTTGTTGTGATTGGTTTAGTTGGGTTATATACTTTCTTTTTCAGTTTTTTTTTTTAATGATTTAGAGTCTATTTGTGGCTTTGTGCCATATATAATAAAAGGAAGCAAGATAATGGTCAAACAAGATGAGAGGAAAGTTGAATTCATGGGAATTTATTTTCCATTCATCCCACCAAGATGTTTGCATATTGTGTGGGAATGAAGAGAAAATAGCTTAAGAGCACGAAGGAAGCTCTGTCGCTGCTGCACTCTTATACTATCAGCAGCAACCAGAAGGAGCCAGCTGCACACTTGGAAGATTGACAATCTTGAGAACAAATCAACACTGTATTGATGATTGACTACATAAGAACTACCCAGGGTTGGCCCTCTAGTGGACTGATCCTCTTCAGGATGTGGATCTTCAAAGTAGAGTCTCCATCAGCCAATTGCACCAACCACGTGCTACGATGGATGCTCCACTGGTAGTGCCAATTAGCTGTCAAGCTATCTCCTTTAAAAACTGTAAATTGGTCGACGGGAAATGATTTTTTATTGTTTCTTATATAGTCCAAGATAGGTGGTGGGGACCAGCAGCTGATGAACTACACCATAATCGCAGTCACAGATGAACTACAACAGAAAATAGAGATCCACCACTTCTTGAAATATATAGGATTGAAAATTACTTTTATGCTACCAATAAATCCAGTGATGGAACTCTCCAAACCATTTGGTCTTGAGTTGGATGTCTTAATTTTAATATGGTATCAGAGCTAAAAGATGCCAAAACAGCCTCAAGACACACATGCATTCATATCTAAAAAGAGACAGATGTAGATCCAAAAGAGGTAACATATAAGTAGAAGTAATAGAATAGTCCCACAGTGGAAGATGTAGGAAATGAACTTGAATATATAGATGGGATCTCTCCTGATGCCAATTTGTTTTCAGTGTGTGTGTTTTTTTTAAAAGAATTTGTATTGAGTTGGATGCCCTAATTTCAATTGAAGAAATACTATGGAAAAAGAGAAAAGCTTAATCTCCAAAAAAACAGCATATTAGAAGTATTGAGGACGTAGTAAAAACCTTTTATTATTTTTCCCCCTTCAAATGCTGTTCAGATCTTAAGAGAGGGGATTTATACTCCTTTTCAAGCATGCAGCAGAGACCTGAAGCAGGAAGAGTGGGAGATCATCCAAACATCCAGGCATGTGCTGTTCTATTGTAACATGTTAAGATCCTTCTCCTAAACTATTGAGAAATCATAATAGCAATGGCTCTATGATCTACATTCCTGCCACTTCTATTTGCATAGACTGCCAAAAAACGGCATTTTGCAGCCTATGGCTACTAGAACTTAAATGAGTCACAAAAAGAGGAAAAAGAGGTGAATTTGATGTAGGAAATTGTTGTAATAGAAAACAACCGATGAAAAAGTGGATCACCAAAGACAATTATTGTTTCGATAGTTCTATCTTCAAATTTTGGAAAAAAATAACAAAGGGTAAAGTCAGGCTTTACAGGTTCACATTCACGATGGAAATAGAATCAAATGATTTTCTTAAGATTTATTTCACATGAAAATTCTCAATGAGCTCATTGATAATTCTATTGCTACTTATATAAAAAAAATCAACTTTAGCTTTCTCCAAGTTGGAAACAAATTAAGAAAACAAACATAAAGAAGTATGCTCACCACTCTCCGCATGAGATGCTCAAAGCACCAAAATGCATCTGCCTCATTTTCAAGAAGAATTGCTATTGGAGAGCAGAGATCACTCATTCCTGCACAAGGCGATGGAAAACTCAGATTAGCATACTGAAAAATACAGAGATTGTGATGTAAGTGTGTCGGAACCATAAATTATAGCATGAAAAGGTCACCCTGGCAGTAACCAATATCCCTGTCTATCCATGAATAAACTGCAAGGATATCCCAAAGTCTTGCAAGATGATCTTGGCTCTCATAGTAAACTAGAGCTCGATCTGTTCGAAGTACATCCAAACCTGTCATAAATTATATTAGCATTTCCTGTAAGAAACAGTGGATTGCTTGGGGTTTTTTTTCCTTCTATGGAGAACATAGTACTTTGAAGTATGATAAAGCACATATGAATGGTCAATGTTAGTAACAATGGTATTTAATAGTGGAAAACAAATTAAAATTAGTAGCAATAAATCTGTTTATTCTTTCAAAATGAATTTTCAAACAAATGTTTTTGAAATCTTTTTTCAGGAAAACCCATACACAACAAATATCCAGTGTCTTCAAAAAGACAAGTCATGTTCCAAGATCACCTTTCAAAGCATGTTTCTCTTCTTTTTGAAGACTTCAAATATTTTCAAAATGTTAAGAAATATTCTTCTGAGGATATCTTTTAGAATATTGCAGCTAACTAATAAATATCTCAAGATATATATTTGAATTATTGTCCATAACCCCTTCTGTTAGAGCATGTATTCTCAGTAAATGGTGTATTTGGATTATTGGATACCTATTTATTAGGCTACACCTATATATATGTAATTCTCTTCATTGTAATGAGATAGAAGATTATTCTCTTAACTCTGACATGGTACTAGAGCTTAGGATTAGGGTTTAACCACCTCAAGCAAAAAAAAATGGAAGGGGAGGACCACAGACGCCGCCCACCCCACAGCCATCCCAGCCACATCTGCAGCACTCGACGGTCCTCTTCCTCTCTTCCCTACAGGCCACCACCATCTCCTCTTCCTCTTTTTCTCCTGACAGACCAGCTGCCAGTCCTGTTCTTGGGCTACCGGTGGCCCTGTGCAGCCCTGCTGGTGCTTCCCTGGTGATGACCTAGGCTGTTGATGCTGCTGCAAGTGTGGTGGTGGTATCCTAGGGTTGTGATTGTGCCCTAGAAGTACCATTGTTTGGTTGTGTATGCCTCGACATGTGTTGTCCAGCAGAAAATGCCCTCCCTGGGTCATATTTGTGCAGACTCGTGCTTCATTCGGTGTGTTCTTCATCTGATTTGATCAAACCAGACTCTGTTCAGTGTGTATCAGGCCGTTTTCCACCTGTTTCTGTGCTGATCGGACCTGTTTCTTGCTGATCTGTATTCGATTGTGAAATTATGGCATCCTTGATGTCTCATGAGCTTTTTATGAAGAATCTCAGTAGTACCTCGATTAAACTAAATGGCAAGAACTATCTTCTGTGCACTCAAGTTTTTGAAACATTTATGGGCACTCACCGCAAGGTTCAACACCTTACACATGACCCCCCTAATGTTAAGGGTGCTGCCTAGGACGATTGGTTTGCAAACGATTGTGCAATCATATTTTGACTTGTAAATAGTATAAACGAGAATGTTGCTTGTGGAGTCTTGATGCTCAAGACTGCGAAAAGAATTTGGGATACATTGAAAAGCACATATGGACATGAAAAACATATTTCCAGATATGTGATAATTATGAGTAGATTTTCATACTTCGTCAGGGAGACCGCTCATTTCAAGACTTGTATGCCACCCTTCGTGCACTATTTGACGAGTTGGAAGTTTAATCAACTTTTTGTGGTCGACATCTCAAAAATAAAGGAATACCAACGGAAGCTTGCAATTGGTTATCTTCCTAACCACACTTAACCCCGTAATGTTATTCCAGATTCGTGGTCAGATACTTGGAGCTATCACTTTCATCCACTTTTTCCCGTGTTGCAAATCTCCACTATGCGTCACCTACTCTAGTCTCAAATCAGTCTGTCATGACTAATACTACTCGTGATTGGAGACATAACCATAGTCGTGGTTGTCCTAAAGGGTCAAACAAACTATACGTCTGATAGGAGTTGAGACAAGTTTGATTTACCTTAGTGAACTTAGCTTGCTTCCATAAAGACATTCGATGCTGCTACTCAGACATTTTCTTCCACTATGACCATCTCTCAAGTCGATTATGAAAAGTTTCAACAATTACAAACTACCAAGTTCTCTACCACAACTTCACATGCCACTGCTACAGGTATAAGTACTCTCTTAGCTTCTCAGAAGAATTCGTGGATAATAGACTCTAGTACTTTCTCTCAATGTTAGGTACACGTAATTTGTTCTCATCTCTTTCTATTTTATCCAATATTCGCTCTGTTGCTATTGTCGATGGCCATCATTGTCCTGTGTCCGGAGAAAAGGCTATTCAAGCATCGTCTCAACTTACCCTTGATACTGTTCTTTATGTACGGATTTTCCTATTAACCTATTGTTTATTAATGTCATTACAAAAGTCCTCCATTATTCTGTGACTTTCTTCCCTTTTCATTATGTTTTTCAGGATCTACAAACGAGGAAGATTGGTGTAGACTGTGAGCATGATCGTGATATATACATGCTAATTCGCAATGAGATACCTTACGGGTTGACTTATGTGATTGCAACTACTGAGTTGTCACTTCTTTTGCATTCCCATCTTGGTCAACCTTCTCGTTGAAAACTCTAACAAGCCTTACCTTGGATCTTCAGTTAGTCTATCATATGTGAATCGTGTCAATTAAATAAGCATCATCATACTACATACAAAAGATTGTCGCTTACCATTAGTCAAAGCCTTTATGAATTATTCTATTATGATATTTATGATCCTACCCATAATTTACCTATGTCAACATATAGATATTATGTTGTCTTTGTTGATGACTATTCTTGTGTTTCCTAAATTCATTTGCTTAAATATAGAGTGCACGTTCTAGATGTTATCAAAAAAAACTTTGTTGAAATAAAAAATCAATTTTCTACTTCTCCTAAAATTTCTCGTATTGATAATGCCTTGAAATTTATTCAATGTGATCTTCAAGCTTATTGTGCTTCCTTGGAAATTCTTCGTTGTCCTTATACTTCTAAATAAAATGGTGTAGCTGAAAGAAAATATCGACATATTTTATATGTAACTCACACCATTATGTTGCATATTAGTGTTTCAAAATTTTTGTGGTGTAATGTTGTTCTTACTACTTCATGTCTTATACATCGAATGCCCTTTGGTGTCATCGATGGGGAATTTCCCTTGAGGAAGTTATGTCCTGACACAGCATTATTTCATTTTCTTTTAAAGTGTTTAAATATGTTGCCTTTGTTCAAGATCTATCTTCAAGCCTAGACAAGTTGTCACCCCGTTCTGTCAAACGTGTTTTTGGTAATTATTCTTATACTCAGAAGAGATATTGCTATGTTGGTGTTATCTCTAAGCCTTGACAAGTTGTCACCCCGTTCTCTCAAACGTGTTTTGTTTCTACTGATGTCACTTTTTTTGAGTTTTGGACTTATTTTGGTTCTATCGATAACTTTTCTGATTATATTCCATTTTCCTCCTATTGAGAGGAGTACTATTCGAAAACCACATCAAGCTCAACCTTTGCAGGTATATCACCATCGACAGTGGCCACAATAGCCAACTCCTATCGAGTCTACTCTACCAACCGCAAATATGTCCTTTTCTGATCTTGACATACCTATTGCACTTCAAAAAGGTAACCAATCCACTGTTCATCTTATTTTTCACTTTGTTTCCTATAATCGTTTTACTCATTCTTTCCACAGTTTTGCCTTGTCTATATTCTCTGAGTTTATTCTCAAGAACTACCAAGAGATACTAGTCCTTCCACATTGGAAGGCCATTATGGATGAAGAAATATTGACATTGTTATCCCATGGCACATGGGACTTGGTGGACCGCATTATTGAGACTAGCATAGTTAGCTGCAGATGGGTCTACACAATTAAGTACAGGCTAGATGGATTTGTGGATAGATACAAAACTCGATTGGTGGCTCATAGTTTTACACAGACCTTTGGTATGAATTACATTGAGACTTTTTCTCTTGTGGCTCGTCTGAATTTTATACGTATGTTGTTATCTATTACTATAAATCAATCGTGGGATCTGTGCCAGTTGGATGTCAAAAATGCTTTTTTCTATAACAACTTGGTAGAACAAGTACTCATGGAGTAACCTCTTAGATATATTGTTCAGAGGGAAGATCGTGGTTGTCTACTGTAAAAGGCGATTTATGGCTTAAAGCAAAGTCTACGAGTATAATTTGAAAAGTTCAGCAACATTATCACAAATTATGGAATCCAAAGATATGTTATTGATCACTCCGTGTTCATCAAGAAAGTATATAGTGGTGGTTGTGTACTTCTGACTGTGTATGTAGATGATATCATTGTGATAGGAAGTAATTTTGCAAGCATCAATGAGACAAGAGTATATGAAAAAGCACTTTATTATCAAAGATATGGGAAAATTAAGATATTTTTTGAAAATTGAGTTTGCACATGTCAGGATAGGTGGCCTTGTCTCAAAGGAAGTATGCTCTAGATCTTCTATAGGAACTAGGCCTTCTTGGGGATAAGCCAAAAGGTACATCAATCGACCAAAATCCTAGTTTTAAGAATGATTCTTCAAAAGTCTATGAAGATGTAAGTCAATATAGACAATTGATTGAAAAGTTAATATGCTTGACAATTACTCAACCAAATAACTCATACGTAGTAAGTCTTTTTGGTCAATTTATACATGAGCCTAGGATAATCCATTAGTAGGGTATCCTATGTGTATTAGCTTACATCAAAGGCACTCCTGGTAAAGATTTAATTTACAAAAAGAATGGACATCTAAAGGTTAAGCATAATCTCAAGATTTGCGACAAAAGTGATAGGAAATCGACTTCAGACTACTACACATATGTGGGAAATTTAGTCACTTGGTGAAGTAAAAAACAAAATATAGTCTCTAGATCTAATGCAAGGGTAGAGTACCATTCTGTGACACAGATTATATATGAGATGATGTGGCTCAAGTCATTGCTAATGGAACTTGATTTTGCATCGAAGGCTTAGGTTCCCACGCAAATACATTGTGACAATTAGACAGCAATCTTCATTATCAACAATCCAACTTTTCGTGAGCAAACCAAACACATTAAGTTTGGCTACCACTACATGTGCGACATGGTGATGTGAGAAATTGTTGCCACACTATACACACCGTCTTTCGAATAGCTTGCAGACATCTTTACAAAGGATTTAGGCATTGGTGTGTTTGAGTCTCTTAGTAATAAGTTAGACATGACAAACATATATACACAAGTGTTAGAGCATGTATTCTATGTATTCTCAGTATATGGTGCATTTGGATTATTAAATATCTATTTATTAGGATACACATATATATATGTAATTCTCTTCATTGTAAGGAGATAGATTATTATTCTCTTAACTCTAACACCTTTCAAAATTCATTTGGATTTAAATTGTCAAAAGCATTTTAATTTTTTTGTAAATGATAAACTATAGTCCAAGTGCCTTAGGTATTGA
Organism: Posidonia australis; assembly: GCA_024699735.1. Lineage (NCBI taxonomy): Eukaryota > Viridiplantae > Streptophyta > Magnoliopsida > Alismatales > Posidoniaceae > Posidonia > Posidonia australis. The sequence goes on along the minus strand of JAMKQA010004157.1, from coordinate 9,708 downwards.
AATAAAAATTTCAAAACTTTTGATAACACTTAGGATAACAAAGGCAAAGCTGTAATATTGTTAAAACATAAAGGTTGATATAGGAATTAAAAATAGTTGTAAAATATAGGATAAGGACATGAGAGGAATATGACTTTAAATGAAGGGGAAAATTGGATGAAAATATAAAATCTACATAATAATCTAAAATAGCTGGTTTATATTGTTTATTAGTTAATTATTTTCTTTTACTACAAAACCATGTAGTTTAGGGGACAGAACATAAGATATTTGAATTAATTAATTACCTTACACAAAACGCAGTCAAATGAGGAATCTTTGTAAATCAATCACCATATGTTTACTTGCTAGAGACACTTCTTTTTTAATTTGAAAAAATAAACATTAGAAGAGAAAATGGAGCCTAATTTTAAAAGAAGCAAATTCACAACAATTGTAACTGAATGGTGAACAGTTAATTTCTAATAATTTACCAATTTGATGCAGTGTTAGCTTCCATTCGATGACCTTTTCATTCAATGGTGGATTGTTGATTTGCTGACCAAGCTCTTTGGAGTCATCTAACTCTTGGTCAAGAACATTATCTCCATTAGAAAAAGGGTCCTGGACTGGTTGACCATCTTCTGAAATTACAGGTGAAGAAATTACCCTTCCACTACCAACATTTGGGTCCATTCCCTGGCAATCTGATTTCAATTTTCCATATTCATCCCTGCCATTGTCAAACTTCCAATTAAATTTATATCTAAACAAATGCCGAAGCATGTTAAAGTCACATAGAAGTACATATACAGATTAATGAGAGAAAAACCAAGATAAGATTTAACAAAACTAAAGAAGGTGAATTAAACTCATGTATGATAGCATACACAAATTAATAGAGACTAAAATCAATATGAGAGTTTAGAGGGAAAAGGCAGTCAAGAATATACAGAAAAATGCTTATATACATAGTTTCCAATTGAGACTGATTTGCAAAAAATGACAACCTTCGCCGTTGCCTAAGTAGACTCCGCTCATCAGAAGTACCCTTGGGATCATAACAACCAAGCAGAAACTCCCAAACCATTCCTTTTATTGAAGGATGGACACCCTGAAATAAGAAGCATGTCAGGTTCAGTTTGAGTCTAGAGTACAAACATCATTTCAGCCAGGAAAAGTGATAAAATAATGTAACATGATATGTGACTGGAATAATTGTTAAATAATTTAGATTCCCCTTTTTCTGTTTCTGTGCAACTTATGTTTGAATTTTATTCCTATATGGGTCTTCCATTTTAGGAAATAAACATCTTTTAGTTCAGCTTTAGTCTTTTAGATGTAGTCTCACTTCCTCTTTGAGTAGAGGCTGGAGTCTCTCTCATTTGGATCAGTGCAGTTTTTCATTAAATCAATGTAGTCTACTCCGTGTATTATCCACATCAAAATGTCATCTACAACAAGTAACCAGAGGTTGCAGACTTTCACTGATTCAATATCAGTTCATATCGAAATTGTAAGCATGACATTCAGGAATCAGGCTCAAGGTTGTGGCAATTGGGACGAAAAACATGTCAAGTTTGGCAAGAGGTTGCCACAACAGCTTGCAATGACAATGAGGCATAAGGCACAATTTGGCAATAGGGATGTTTTCATTCTCACATTACTTTTGGGTTTAGGTGACTGAAGCTGGGGTGTAGAAAGTATTGATTTCACAATTTTCTCATCATTTGACGGACTAAGGTGACCAAGGTTGCAGATGAGAAATCCTCTCACCAGAGTCCATGACCAGATTAGTGAGGCTCGAGAAAAAAAAGGTTTTGGTGAAAGCTCCCTCTGACTGGTCAAGTCATCAAGTCTTGAGATGATGCCTTGTACAGGCCTTACTATCACTATGCTGAGATTAAGATCACCTTAGAATCTAGAGATGATGTTATGTTGTTGTATCCTTCAATAGATCAAAACACTCCCACCTCCCTTGCCCTGCTCTGTCTCTCATTCTTTAAACTTTCTCGTGTCCTTTGTCTGCTCATTCAGTTTCAGCTTTTTCTCATGCAAGTTATTATTTCAAACTAAAAACTAGAACCCTCTAGGTAACAACCATAATTATAAGGCGCTTTTGTCAAACATCTTAGCTAGGGCATAATAATTCAATTTCCTGATTCTTTTTTTCAATTGACATACATGCGCCAGTTGTTTTTAAAGAGATGAAGCTTACAAATTGTGTGTTTTACAATGACAAAACATCCTCATCATGCCTTGCAAACTTAAATTTTTAGGGGAGGCATTTTGTCAGAATCCTCATTTTGGTTATGCATACTTAACTAACCATGTTTATGCTTTGACCAGCTTGCTGCCCATTGAGCACTCTTTCAACCTTCACTATTGAAGATCTATCCGGAGACATACAAAAGAAACACACCAGGAGTAATAGTTATCTTCCTTTTGCTAGATCCCTACTTCATTACTTCCAATTAATGTTTAGTGATGAAATATAAGCTTCAGATCTGATACTTGGGTTCTAAGAGCAACAAAGTTAGTGTTAGAATAGTCCTACATTGAAAAAAATGAGAACAAAATTTGTGATTATATATAGATGAATCTATTCATTTATTATCACATAGTTTTGAGTTAGATGTTCATATTTCAACATAGTATTAGAACAAAAAAAGAGGTCTAAATAGACCCAAGTTTACACACATTCATCTATATCCAAAAGAGACACATGTTTGACCAACAGAGACCACAAATGAGAAAGAGTGTTAGAATAGTTCTACATTGGAAAAAGTGAGAACAAGACTTGTAGTTATATATAAATGGAACCATCTACTCATTACTAATTGATTTTGAGTTGGATGTCCATATTTTAATAGTTGAAAACTCGAAAAAACTCAGAAAGGTATCACTGTCAAATGGATGTGTAGCAGATCAATAGCGCAGCCTTCACCCAATCAAGAAGATCAGCTAATGGGGAACCCGGATCTTGGTTGAACCAATATAAATCTGGTCCCTTCTTTCTAGAACGGGAGCCTATGAACATCAATCATAGATGTGTCACTCTTGTTTAATGTGTTTCATCATCAGAATTCACAATATTAAACCCTGCATCTAAATTGAAATAAATGTAAATTGCATATGATCTAACTTCTCTACTATCCTTGAAGGAAATTAATCTAAAAAAGAAGTAAAATTTTTTCGTTCAAACTCAGCAAATAGAGTAGACATTTATTAATAACACTGGCATACTAAAAAGGACTTGGATGGTAAGAAAAGAAAAAACTTCTTGATAGGTAAAACAACAGCTTAATCTAAAACAAAACTATAGGTTAATACCATTTATACTACACTGCAACAACATAATAAAACTCAATTTGGATAACTAATTTCCTTAAAAAGAGAATGAAAATTATCCTTGAGGAAATTGTCAAATTGTCATGCATGTTTCTCTTACCCCATTTTGTATGCGTCTCAGCACTTTTTCTATATCCAAGTAACCTTCCTCTGAAAATGAAGAATGCCACCTTCTAGAACTAAGTGTTTTCCCAGCCTGCAGAAACATAAACAATGCATTGATTTCTTTTGATAGAAGAGAATTCTTTGTAAAAAGGACCACAAGACGGAAATAGAAATAAATGTGATACCTGATTATGTGTACAAACATAAGCAGTATATATATTCTATCCTTGGCACTAGTAAGATTAATATGACACTTTCAATCCCATGAGATGCAGACTCTACCAAAGGGGTCACCATTGACAAACGACCACACACAGGTCTTTATGTTATATTTGGGTTATAATTCAGGTATTAATAAATTCAGGTTGGGTTGTGAAGAAAATGGCAGTTACTGTCATTAATTTTGATATGTGGACTATTACCAGTAATTATTCAGTTCTTTTAGTTGTATCTGACTAAGGTAAAGATAGTTCCCTCTTTTGGTACTATTACACCATCTTGTTGCTTTCTCTATAGGTGAGTCACAGTCTTAGGTAGCATTTGGAAACGTTTTTTTACACCAACTTATCGTGTTAAACGCTTATTGTTTGATAAACATTTCCAAACAAGTCAGTCTATTTAACTTTTCCAAAAAAACTGTCTGTAACTTTTTAGTTCATTTTAAGCTACCAAGGTAACTTTTAGAAAAGCTAATGGGTATTAGCTTTTTGAAAAGCTATGTGTTGTTATTGAGGAATAAAAAGCATAAATTCTTATCACATGGAGAGAGTTACATATATATAAAAGATTAAGGAGCCTAAATGGATATCCAATAAACCATTAACCCATATACTTAATAAGACTATACTCTAACACTCCCCCTCAAACTGGAGAATACACATCAAGGAGACCCAACTTGGTACATAGATATTTGAATACCCCAACACTCAGACCCTTTGTAAAGACATCAGCTAGCTACTCAGAAGAATGAGTATATGGAGTGGAGATGATCTCTTTCAACACCATATCTCGTACATAATGACAGTCAACCTCGACATACTTGGTACGCTCATGAATGTAGGATTGTTGATAATGAAAATGACCACCTGATTGTCACAGAACATAGGCATTGGCACCTAAGGTGATAAGCCAAGATCAAAAAGAAGGAATCTGATCTACATCATCTTACATATGGTCTGTGCCATGGACCTGTATTTTGCCTCTGCACTGGAACGTAACACCACGTTTTGTTTCTTGTTCCTCTATGTGACAAGGCTTCCTTCTACATAGGTACAAAAGTCTGAGGTAGACTTCCTATTCCTTCGATCTCTTGCATATCCTGAATTTGAGTACACCACAACATTCACATGGCCATTGCTTCGATAGATTAGACATTTTCCTGGAGAACTTTTCACATAAAAAAGAACCAACAAGGCTCCACTCCAGTGCACCTTCCTTGATTCATGCATGAGCTGACTCAGTAAACTGACAGCGTATGAGATATCTGATTGGGTCACTGTCAAATATATGAATTTGCCAATCAACCTCCTATATTGTCTTGGGTCCCCCAACAGCTCAGAAGTGGTATCCTAAAGGGGTGGTGACTGTTCAATTGGAGTGCTCTCTGGTTTGCATCTCAAGAGTCCTATCTCCTGAAGAAGGTCAAGTGCATACTTCATTTAGGATAACATCATTTTTCCACTTACATAGGCAAACTCGATACCGAGAAAATACCTTAGTTTACCCAAGTCCTTAATGACAAAATGAGATGTAAGTATTCTTTTACTTCTTTAATGCCTCCATGGTCACTACTAATCACCAGAATATCGTCTACATAGACCACAAGTAGCACACATTCCTAATCAGATCTCTTGTAGAAAATTGAATGATCTACAACATATTTTTTAAGTCCTCCATTCAATACTACATGGTTGAATTTCTCAAATCATGCTCTGTGACTCTGTTTCCAGCCATAGATTGTCTTCTTGAGCTTGCAAACTCTATGCTCCCTCCGAACAACAAATCGTGAAGGTTGCTCCATAAATACAGTTTCTATAAGATTATTATACAAGAAGGCATTTTTGACATCTAACTGGTACATCTCCCAGGAATGATTGATAGCCACAGATAAAACAATCATGATAAAATTAAGGCGAGTCACTGGAGAAAATGTTTGATCATAGTCAATGTCGTAAGTCTGAATGAATCCCCGAGCTACCAATCTAGCTTTGTATCGATCAAATGTACTGTTTGCTTTGTATTTAACAGTATAAACCTAGTGACAAGTGACTATGTGAGCTCCCATAGGTCGACTCACTAACTCCTAAGTACCACGAGCTGCCAAAGCAGCTACCTCTTCATCCATTACTACCTTCCATTGAGGGAGTACAAGTACTTCCTGGTGATTCTTGGGAATAGACTCAGAAGAAAGCGACAAAACAAAGGCACGAAACTGTGAATGTAAAGAATCATAAGCAACAAAATTGGAAATTTGATGAACGGTGGAGAAACGACTACCTTTTCTTAGAGCAATGGACAAATGTAAGTTAATAGAAGCTAGATCTACATTCGAGGAAGAAGTTGGTTCTGCCGTTAGTGGAGGTGGTGGTCGCTGACGACGCTGAAGGGAGGGTCTACTGGAGCTGGGTGGACAACGGTGGGTAGAAGAACAGACGTGACTATCGACAGTGAATGGACACACTCCCCCTCAGTACCAGACTCCTCAAAGTATGCCAAGGATTAAAAAAAGATGACATCAACAGACACGAAATATTTACCAGAAGGTGGATGAAAACACCGATATTCATGTTGAATTCTGGAGTAACCCACAAAAGCACACTTGATTGTTCTGAGAGAGAGTTTATCAATTCCATGTGAGAAATTCTGGACAAATGCTATACGGTCAAAGACCCTAGCTGACAAGGAGAACAAAGTGACATCTTTCTGAAGACGCCAAAGGAGAATTTCCCCCCAAGAGATGTGGAAGGCATTTTGTTGATAAGGTAGATGACAGTAAAAACCGCATCGGACCATAAGTGTTTAGGAACCTTCATGTGTAGCATGATGGTTCGTGTGACATCAAGGATGTGCTTGCACTTACGCTCTGCCACCCCATTATGTTGGGAAGTATAAGGATACATGGTTTGGTGTATGATGTCAAGAGGTGCACAATAAGATTCAATTTTGTTTTGAACAAACTCCAATGCATTATCTGTACGCAAACACTTGGGAGTAATGCCAAATTGATTTTTTATTTCTGAAATAAAAGCCTTTAGTACACAGATAGACCCAAGACACCCTAGAGAAATCATCAACAAAAACAATATAATATCGATGAACTGACACAAATGAGACTCTGAAGGGATCCCAGATGTTACAATGTACTAACTCAAATAAGGTAAAACTGAACGCAAAACGCAACTGTCTAAAAGAAGCACGATGATACTTTCCCAACTGACACGACTCACACTCAAACTGGGAAACAGTTACCCATGGCAAGACTTGTAGTTTTCTATGAGAAAGGTGACCCAATCGGTAGTATCACAATGAAAACAGCTCTGAAGTGGATGCCACAGACGCTGACCTTTAAGGTATCTCGTCACTAACCAGTAGGTACACACCATTTCCATACTCATGGCCCAAACCAATCCTCTTCCTCATCCGTAAATCCTCAAAAATGCAGTGAAAAAAGGAAAAGGGCACACAACAAAGTAATTGTTTGGTAATGATATTAATGGAAAGAAAATTTACAGGAAAATCAAGTACATATAAAACTTTATCAAAAGAGAGCTAGGAAGAGGTCTGTACAACTCCTTTTCCAGAAATTAGACAAGACTTACCATCAACCATGATTACAGATCTAATATCAGATATTTGTGATAGACGAGTAAAAAGAGTTTTTGTTTCTAACATATGAGAAGAAGCACCAGAATCAATTATCCAAGAGGAATTCCTAAAGACTAGGAGAGCATTAGTACCTGTGGAAGTGGAATAGGAGACAGTGATGGTGGAGTCAGTGACCTATAATTGTAGAAACTTGTCATAATCAGCCTATGAGATGGTGACTGTCTACTCTTCATTGGTGCAAGTGGTTAGTATAGACTCTGTAGTAACATGTGCAGATGAAGAAGATGAGGGCCGACCATGTAAGTCCCAACATTGCTCAATACGATGACCTATCCTACCACAATGGATGCATCGAGGCTGTCCTCTAGAATTTGTATGACTACGACCTCGAGAACCACCACGTTCTCGTCCACGTGTGGCGGCCATAGCAAACTGATCTGAAACGGGAGAAGGAGTGGCTATGGAAATGCGTAAAACTTGAACTAAGGTAGTCTGCAAATCTGACACACTGTCAGTCCCTAGGATCTATCCCCTGATCTGAGAATTGAGCTCAGGAGACAGGTTGAAGAGATAAATCACCACTACAAGTTCCGCTCAATACTATCTCATCTGTGTAATGTAGGTCGTCAAGGGTTGATACACCTCAAGCTTGTCTAGTAAAGAGTGCAGTAATGTGAAGTGCTCTGAGACAGAACAATCTCCTTGACGAAGAGTGAACAGTTGCTCATATACCTCAAAAACTCTGAATATATTCTTCTCGTGACCATAAGTGAGACGCAGAGTATCCCAGATCTTCTTAACAGGTCGTAACATTATAACTCCTCTAGCTACAGTAGGCTCCATACTGTTGACCATCCATGAAACAATGACGACATCATCTGCAAACCAGTCGTCATAGGTCACATCCTTGTTATCCGGTGGAGGCTTGGTAAGGTGACTTATTTTCCGATGTACAATGATGAAAGTCTCAAAACTTTGTGCCAAAAGTAGATAGTTTTTGCCATTTAACTTCTCTGAAGTGCCACTAAGGTGTTTAATCAATTATTCACGTGCAGCCATGATAAAAAAAAGAGATATATACGGTCTAATTTTGCAAGACAGAGGAGATAGCGATCTGATTTTACATGTATGGGGTGGAAAACAACACATAGAAAAGAACTTTTCCCCGAAGAACTTTTCACATAGGAAAGAACTATACTTTTTATCCCTATACTCTATAAGACTATATTCTAACACTATGAATATTAACTATAGCTTTTCTAATGATATCCTTATAAGTTGATTTTAATTACAACATGAACTAAGACACGATGGTTGTGGTGGTGATCAGCGACGACGGTGGTGGTGGTAACCGACTGCGGTGGTGGTTGTGGTAGCCGACGTGGTGGCGGCCGGCGATGGCGGCGGTAGTGGTGGCCGACGACAGCAGTGGTGGCCAGCCACGATGGTGGCGATGGTGGCCGATTACCCATGACAGCGGTGATGGTAGTCTGTGACGGTGATAATGGTGGTGGTGGTCGGTGACAGCAATGGTGGTGGTGGCCGACGACGGTAGTGGTGGTGCTGGTCGTGGCAATGGTGGTAGCTGGTGACGATAATGGTGGTGGTGACCGACGACGACAACAATGATGGTGTCCGACAATAGTGACAGTGGTAGTGGTCGACGACAGTGGTAGTGGTCGACGACAGTGGTGGTGGTGACCGACGACGGCGATGGTGGTGATGGTGGCCCACGACGGCGGCGATAGTGTGGCCGATGACGGCAACGACAGTGGTGGCCGACGATGGTTGTGGTGATAGTGGCTGATGACAACAGCGATGGTGGTGGCCGACGACCCACGACGATGGCAATGGTGGCCAGTGACGACAACGATGATGGTGATACTGGCCGACAACGACGGCAATAATAGTAACTGACGACAATGGCGACGATAAATGCGATGGGCAACAGTGGCGGTGGTAGTCAATGACAACAGACGACGACAATGCAGCAAGGAATAGATGGCAATGGTAGTTAGTGGCAATGACGAAGACAATATAGTTTTTTGATTAAAATGACGAAGACAATATAATTCTTTGATTAAGTCATAAGTAATTATTAGATATACAAATCAAACAAACTTTTCTTTACCTTTATAAAAACAGCAAAAAGTACGACTTAACAAAAAACCAGCTTTTCTCAATAAGCTGCGTAAAAAAAAAGCATTTCCAAACGCAATCTAAAGTTAGAGTTGGTTGAGAAGAGCTAGCAACCTATGGTAGTGTTCTCAGAATTTGGGATCTACAATTAGGTTAAAGGAATGAAATGCAGTATGAGTGATCCAGATCCTGCTCTGGAAATCAGAACTCATCATCTTAATTTCCATTTTTTTCTTTCTCTTTGGTAGATTAGAATTTCTCATCTATTCCAGGTCATTTTTGCTATTCAATCAGTCCAACAAGAAAGAC
>JAMKQA010004156.1:0-17939 GCA_024699735.1 Posidonia australis | reverse complement strand
GTTATTTTTAACATTTAAATCTTTATTTTCTATCACATGCAAATAATAACAAAAACATTCTCATGGGTGATCAAATTAATCTTTTAATTTAAGAAAAAAGGTGAACCACAACAATTTTTAGACCAATTATACTAGTAATTCCTAATCCTAATTCATCTTCACAATCTTTATAAATTTATAAAAAACAAAGCCAATCTTTTAATTTCAATACTTTTATCTTATATTAGTAAGAGGTTCACTAAGTGTAATCAACGTTATTGTTCTCTTTTCTATCTTTTGTATCTATTAGATTAGAAAGGTCATGAGTTGAAAAATCAACCCACATTTTTTCAAAAAAATATTATCATTTTTATTAGTAATTTCAAAAGCTAAATTCTGACACTTTTTAAAATTGACATTTACAAATTTCGTGTATGTGGTATGTATCTAGTATTTGAGTTTTATTTTCATAGCCCTAGCATGGTTTTTTTTATATTCTTTTCTTCTGCGTAGACTGCACATGTATTTCACTAGTAGTTGGTTAACAGAATACGTAGGTGTGAAAAAAGAGATAGACAAGGATAAAAAGATGTTATATCAAGTTTGAGTATAAATATAAGTCAAAAAAAGAACGAAATATCTAGATTTTTTTTGCATCCCAGTGGTAGGCATCACATCTTTATTTTGAGGATGAACTTGGAAGAGAATGTGGGGAAGAAATACAGTCACTTCCAATAAGTGTCACTCATTCGTAAAAAAAATACGAAAAAAAGTTGTTGCTTGCTCCAAGTAGCCAACTAACCTGGTTGGCATGGGTTCAGGTAGAAAACATAGTTGCATTTCCTATTTAATTTTTTTAATTTAAATCTAAAGACACAATCATTAAATCCATAGTCTACAACAACATATTTTAATTTCAACTTTTCTGAGTTTTTCACCATTAGTCAATACATTTAGTTTTAATGGATGAAATTTACAAATTTTGAGAACTGTGAGACCTTTTGACGAAGGAGCTATGTTCTTTGGATAGGAAAAAAATTTAACGACATGTATATATATTATAGTTTAGTAATTCAACCCATATAATTTCTTAATCCTACAGTTTCTTAATCCTCAATATAATATAATTTTGAAAAATAAAAGTCAAGAAAGAGAGAATACCTTCACAGTTATGATAAGGATTGCCCTCAAAACCAGGGGGACACTTGCAAAGATACCCAAGACCTCCAGCGGATGAATTCGTACTGTTTGTGCCGCAGTTCTCCACAGCCCAGTCTAGCACCACCGGCAGCTTCATCGTGAAGTTTTCGGTGATGAAGGATGTGTTGAAAACAAATCTACCATCTTCGACCAGGAAGGCGTAGCTGCACGGGTTTGTGCCAGAGTTACCTCAATATAATATAATTAATTTTGAGAAGTAAAAGTCAAGAAAGAGAGAATACCTTCACAGTTATGATAAGGATTGCCCTCAAAACCAGGGCGACACTTGCAAAGATACCCAAGACCCCCGGCGGATGATATCCCATAGGAATAGTTTGCGCTGCAGTTCTCCGCAGCCCAGTCTAGCACCACCGGCAGCTTCATCGTGAACTTGTCGTTGATGAAGGATGCATTGAAATCAAATTTACCATCTTCGACCAGGAAGGCGTAGCTGCATGGGGTTGTGTCGGAGATATTCAAAGCACGATAGTACGTATCGAAGTCGACTTTGAAGTATTTTAGTCCTTCCCTGATGGAAGTCTCGCAGCAGCCGACTCCAGTACAACTGTTGTTGTACCTGAGTCTTGAAGGTGGGCAAATCGACGAGCATGCTGAAGCATAGTCGGAGCCGTTGGCCGTGTCGTTCGTGATCATGAAGGCAAATCGACTCCAGTACAACTGTTGGTAGCTTGTTGTCGAACATCACGACACACTATTGGTTATTTGTCTGTGGTTGTAGTTTGTTGAGTCTTGATTCAGATTTAGAGTAGACCATGTTTTCTGAGTAGTGGTTATGTGGTTTTTGTCTTGTGATTGTTGTGAGTGTACTATTTGTGATTGTAATCATTTAGACAATTTTAGTTGTCTGACTTGCATGGAAAGTGCATGAGGTTTCGACTACATGGTTTTGTGTGGTTTTGAGTTTGACATCGTCAAGAGTAACCATTTCAAACGTGCATAAATGATTTTGAAAAGCATACACGTAGTTTTGTTTCGAAGAAAAGAGAAGATGGTTTTCAAAGGATACACTATTGGTTGTTCTTCTATGATTGTGGTTTTGCCGAGTCTTGATTCATGAAATCAAGCTTTGGTCTAGGATAGACTGTGTTTTCTAAGCCTGGCTTTGTGGTTTTTGTCTTGTGATTGTTGTAGGTGTACTGTTTGTGATTGTAAGCATTCAGATACCGTTGGTCATCTGATCTGCATGGAAAGTGTGTGAGGTTCAAACTATGTGGTTTTGAGTGATTTTGAGCTTGATATTGGCAAGAGTAGTCATTTCAAGCGTGCATAAAGGATTTTGAAAAGCATGCATGTAGTTTTGATTTGAAGAAAAGAGAAGATGGTTTTCGAAGGACACTTCTTGAAGGTTGCTACTTGTTGGGGTAATAGTGAATTGCGTTGTTGTGGTGTGGTAGCATTTAGGTGGGATCCTTGTGTTTGGCTACTTTCAGCGTGGTTATGCTTGGTTCCTCAGTGTTGTTTGTCGAGTTGTCTTTATGTATGTTTTAGGATGAATGTGTGTTGGATGATCGTTTTGAGCGACCACTCATGTGTGTTTTGATTTAGGTTTCCGTAAGTACAGGATAAGAGTAGGATTTTGATAGTGCATATAGCTAGGAATTACGTTGCCACACAACAAGGATCTAAGTAGGTCATTAAATTTATTTATGTTCTTCAGATTTATTTCAGCTAGTTATACCTTTTAACATATGCTTGGATTTAGTTTCCAGTATTAATTATTAATAGGAAATTAAATTATATTTAAGATTTGAGTGGTAACGACAGGAGAGTCATTACAAAAAAAAAAAACTAAAGGCTTAATCATAATATCTTAATTCACATAAATTTCATTTCAACATCTGAACTAAAGACTTAGCTCATGAAGATGACATAATACAAGAGAAAGGAAGAAGAGGAAGATACACCAAACATGATTAAAAGAAAAACTCAATCTTTGTTGATATAACCTAGAAGTTACACAAGAAAAGGTCTTGGAGTTAGCACAAAAGGCGATGGAAAAGCTTCAATCTAGTTGCACAAACCCTTCGCCACATTTCAATACAACACAGGTATTTTTATAGACTTACAAGTTCATCATCTCCTTTGAAAACAAATCCGTTCGTATTTATAAATATTCAATTCAAATACATAGAAGATACATCGTAATCTCAATCCACACGGAAGAATCAATTGAAGATATCGAATTCAGGTGCCTAAACTACCATCTGGTGCTTAGGAGGTGCTAGTATCTCTTGAAATTGCCAATTTGAAATCTCGAATTCATTGACATTTTATAACGTATTTGTTGAGAACATGATTTTTGGGATTTATCTTTTGTGTGTGCCTCTGATGGATTTGTATTTAATTTTGCTTTTTCTCTCCTTTATTTTCATTAATTTACCTAATTACTTAGTTCTTAGATAAATTGCATAAAATACCATTGAGAAGCATTATTTATATACAAAATAGATTAATATGAGATATAAAATATGTAATAATAATGTACTCATCAAAGACCTCCATTCCTATATTTTCCTAGTCCTCAAGTAAAACCTAAAACTAACCTAATCTAAGAAAACAGGGAAATCCTAACTTACTTTCGTAGGAAAAGCGATTGCACTTAGTACATGCAACAAGTCTTTAAATCCGTAGGTTATTTTAATGGACGAGTAGTGTCTTGTGAGGATTTATAACGTATTTACCTACAAAATCCTAGAAGGATAAGAATAAAGAAAGTGAAAAATAAAGAAAAGAAAAAACCTATAACATCCACATTAATTTTCTTAATTAAAGAGATTTAAAGTTCTTAAGGCCTTTAGCATCAAACATCCTTTTGCTACTTTTGCCACCGCTTTGATTTGCTCTAACTCGGCCTCACTTGACATCCTAGGATCCAAGATCTCGAGTAAACGATTCTCGTGCATGGCCAAGAGGAAATATTGAGCAAGATTTTGTTGTTCTTCAGGTCGAGTCAATGACACCTACAAAAAGAAATAATAAAATAAATTGAATCTTAGTGCTATATATCATCATTAGCTATGTATTGATTATAATATCGTGTTTGTTAAGAATACCGGTTTTTCTCCTGTGAGGAGCTCCAGTAGAACCACACCAAAGCTGTACACGTCGCTCTTCTCTGTCAGTTGTCCCGTTTGGAAGTAGCTAGGATCCAAGTACCCTAGTGTCCCTTTCACAAGAGTGGTGACTTGCCCTTCTTCTAGTGCTACTAGTTTTGAAATTCCAAAGTCTGATACTTTGGCCGTGAAATCAGTGTTTAACAGTATGTTGTCTGACTTGATGTCCCTATGAATGATTGGAATGGCGACGGCAGTGTGTAGGTAACCTATCGCTCTTGCTGTGTCTGCCGCAATCTTTAACCGACTTTCCCAGGATAAAGTAGAATGATGATTGTCGACCTTACAATAGATGTGATTAGAAAGTGTTCCATTTGGCATGAACTCGTAGACCAACAATGGAATTTCAGATTCTAAACAACAACCCATGAGTCTGACAATATTCCTGTGGATTGTTTGAGAGAGGACGATCATCTCATTGATGAACTGTTCGACCTGGCTTTGATCTAACAACTTAGATTTCTTTATGGCAACAACTCTTCCATCTGGTAGAATCCCTTTGTAGACTGTTCCTTGGCCTCCCTCACCAAGAATCCTGTCTTCATTGTAACTGTCAGTTGCCTTCTTTAGCTCTTCAGAAAGGAAGATTCTTATCATTTGAGCAACATCAGCATTTGTAGATAATTGGTTTTTTAAGAGTAGTCCTCCATTTTGCTTAAAGAATTTTTCCCTCATTGCTAGCAACTTTCTCTTCTTCATAACCCAATACAACCAAGAGCTACCAACGAGTAGAAATAAGATGCCGAAAACAATACCTATGTGGATTATAGTCACGGTAAGAAAGACTTGATTTATAAACTGAAGCTTGAAATCTATTTTCTCTTTAACTATAGCATCAAGTCATATATGTACCTAGAAACACTTGCAGCATTGGGAACCTCGTGTTCTCTGTGATGCATCCATCAATTGTAGAAGCATCACCGATCATTCCTTTTGGGCACTTGCAATCAAAACTCCCTATGGTATTGTTGCATATCCCGAAGCACTTAGTATCGTTCAGTTTGCACTCATCTATATCTAAAACATACAAAACAACTACAATGTAAACGATATAGACATGTATATAGAATATGAGTGGACTGATATCATTAAAATAACATATATGTATACAGTACGATAAAAAATGGTTAATGGTATGAAAAATACAATACAATAAATGAGTGTGCTTTTTATTGAAATGGTACATTAGGACTGGTCTCCATTGTCAACACCTAAGCTCATCTCCTATGGGATTCAAATTTAAATCTGAAGTTGTTAACTACAGCAATTTCACTAATTGAGCTACTTATCTATTTAGTTAAAGGAACACACCACTCCCATGGACCGGAGAACCGAAACTTTTAATGAAAGTTCTAAAATATCATTTTTTTTAAATTTAAGTCAAGAATTAAGGATAATTAAGTACTTTCCTTTTAAAATTCCACTTCCAAAATTTACTACTTATTAACTATCAAAAATGCACAAAAAGGTAACCCCATGACCTCCTACAGCACCTAAGATGTTTTCATAATAAGAAATGCCATGTTGTCCATTGATGATTATTAACTATAATAAAAACACAAGAGAAGTAAAATGGTAAACTTCTATGTTTTTTCTTACATGGATTACCATAATCAACCATAACTTATCCTACAGTTTCTTAACCACCATCCTTGATTAGTTATTTTTAACATTTAAATCTTTATTTTCTATCACATGCAAATAATAACAAAAACATTCTCATGGGTGATCAAATTAATCTTTTAATTTAAGAAAAAGGTGAACCACAACAATTTTTATACCAATTATACTAGTAATTCCTAATCCTAATTCATCTTCACAATCTTTATAAATTTATAAAAAACAAAGCCAATCTTTTAATTTCAATACTTTTATATTATATTAGTAAGAGGTTCACTAAGTGTAATCAACGTTATTGTTCTCTTTTCTATCTTTTGTATCTATTAGATTAGAAAGGTCATGAGTTGAAAAATCAACCCACATTTTTTCAAAAAAATAATCATTTTTATTAGTAATTTCAAAAGCTAAATTCTGACACTTTTTAAAATTGACATTTACAAATTTCGTGTATGTGGTATGTATCTAGTATTTGAATTTTATTTTCATAGCCCTAGCATGGTTTTTTTTTATATTCTTTTCTTCTACATAGACTGCACATGTATTTCACTAGTAGTTGGTTGACAGAATACATAAGTGTGAAAAAAGAGATGAAGAAGGATAAAAAGATGTTATATCAAGTTTGAGTATAAATATAAGTCAAAAAAAGAACGAAATATCTAGATTTTTTTTGCATCCAGTGGTAGCCATCACATCTTTATTTTGAGGATGAACTTGGAAGAGAATGTGGGGAAGAAATACGAATAAAATCTAAAGACACAATCATTAAATCCATAGTCTACAACAACATATTTTAATTTCAACTTTTCTGAGTTTTTCACCATTAGTCAATACATTTAGTTTTAATGGATGAAATTTACAAATTTTGAGAACTTTGGGACCTTTTGACGACATATATATATATTATAGTTTAGTAATTCAACCCATATGGTTAGAAATTAAAAAACATATAAAATAAAAAAGGTGCTGCCAAGCAGACGTCATGTGGGCTAAGCATCATATGCAAATTAAGAAATATGCTTTGTGTCAAGGTGATTTTATGTTGAGAAATAGTAAATTGTATTCGGCAAAAACAATTGTCATTTTTGATTGGTCTAGCCCATTTAGTTTACGAATTGCACTTTTTACAAAATCACGTCTTAAAAATTTTGTAACGAAATATTTCAAGTGCTTGTTTTAGCAAACCAGCTTGTGGTTTATCATCCCCTTTTAAGGCTGGAGGAGCTTATGTTGTACGGTTGTATATCTCATCATCCTCAATATAATATAATAAATTTAGAAAAATAAAAGTCAAGAAAGAGAGAATACCTTCACAGTTATGATAAGGATTGCCCTCAAAACCAGGGGGACACTTGCAAAGATACCCAAGACCTCCAGCGGATGAATTCGTACTGTTTGTGCCGCAGTTCTCCACAGCCCAGTCTAGCACCACCGGCACCTTCGTCGTGAAGTTTTTGGTGTGGAAGGATCTGTTGAAAACAAAACTACCATCTTCGACCAGGAAGGCGTAGCTGAACGGGTTTCCGTCAGAGTTATTCAACCAACTATAAAACGTCAGGGTTGCGAACTCGACATTGAAGTACTTTAGTCCTTTCGGGAAGGAATTCTTGCAGCAGCCGACTCCAGTACACGTAGGCAAAGCGTCGTGCATGCTGAACTATAGTCGGAGTTGTTGGCCGTGTTGTTCGTGATCATCAAGGCTGTCGTGGCACAGCCAGTCGCCGTGAACATGTTCTTGGTGGACAAGGCGAACGGCGACTCCCGCAGGTCGATCGGCCAGATGTAGTCCTTGAATCTTTCGGTGTTGTAGTTGAAGAAGCGGCGGGAGATGTTGTGGTTGACAGTCGCTTCACCTGAACTTAGGTTTATCTTCAGAACCTCCATGCCGCGAAAGAACGGCTTCGGGTGGTCGACGGTGTCATTGCAGCTGATGAGAAATCTCTTGTCCCTGGCGCACTCCTCTCTGAAGCCGAACGGGTAAGGGATCTCCACCTCTCCGCAGTAGTTCGAAAGGCAACCGGGCAGGGCCTGGGAATCTGCTGATGAAGCCATGAGCAGTGGCAGCAGCAGCAGCAAAAGCTTGGATACGTCTGCCATGCACTTCGATCTCTCGTTCTCAAACACAGACACGTTAATTAGGAGGATTATTGGAATTAGCTCATACCAGATGCCTTGGATATTTAGAAGAAGGGAAAACCGAGATGGACAACAATTAATTGATCAAGCTTCATAACCACGCAATCTTTTTGTTTATCCATTCAATTATTCTATACAATAGCTTCGTCAACAATTATTAGTCAATCCTACTTAATTACTACATATTAAAAAATGGTGGAATAGACAAGAACACAATCTACTACATGGTGGAATACATGGACAAGGGTTTTTTTTTTTGATATGTATTTTTTTGATAAGAAATACATGGTCAAGGATGAACATAGACTTTTTTCATCTAAGACAATCTATTAAATTATGAGAGACATAGACAAGGACATAATAGACTTTTCAATCAACATGATTCATTCATTCCAAAAACACAAGTCAAGATGAGTTATTTTTACTGATCTGTAACAAATGAAATAATTATTTTTTTGAAATGTAATTTAATTTTGAAAATAAAACTAACATAATCAATACATACTAGTCAAATGTATGTGTAGACTACACGCAAGAAAAGAAATAAAAAAATTACAATGCTAAGGTTTTGAAGATAAAATTGAAATGCTAGATACATATCACATATAATTTATAAAGAATAAATTTAAAAAGTGTTATAACTTAGTTTTTGAGATTAATGAGAAAAATAATGACATTTTTTGAACAAATATGGGTTATTTTTTTGCACATGAGCCTTTTAATCTAATAAATACAATACATAGAAGAGACAATAATAACATCGATTACACTTATTTGCCCTTTTAATATAAAATAAAAGGATTTAAATTTAAAATTAAAAGATTGGTCTTAATTTTTAAAAATTTGTAAAGATTGAGAAGATGAATTGGGATTATGAAATAGCATTATTATTATTGGTATAAAATTATTATGATAAATTTATGTGATTGAATGATGTTATTGTTGTCTTCTTGTTGATGAAATCATAACATAGTAGAGGAAACATAAACACGAAGGTCACTCTTCATTGTTGTGGACAACCAAGCAAGAGAAGCAAACACACACATAGAAAACAAATAGTTGACGTTGTTCACCTAAAGGGCTATGTTCGTGGCCAACGGGAAATTATCTTTCACTATATGAGAGAATGAATACAGATGAGGGGTGGAAACAAAGAATGTAAAATACTAGATACACCCTAACCTTAATACAGATGGAGTATTTACTGACTCCAATACAAACATGATCTTAAACAAATCCTCCTTTAAATAAGCCACCAAATAATTGGATACTAAGATCCGATCAACCATCTACTAGAAAGGCTGTAAAGCTTTCCAGGGCTGCCCCGCTTAAGTGGACTCCAGGTAGGGACTAATGATAAATTAAGATTCAAAACTTGAATTTCAACATTCACAATCTACTTAAACCTTCTTTCCATGTTGTTGCCCTAGCTACCACCACTTTTGCAGGAATTCTTCTCTCCAAACTGCCATCCATGATAGAGGATTTGTCATTGCTCAATTTGTAATTTGGTAATCTCACTATACAACAGTAACAAGAAGTCCATACTATCATTAGGCCATATATGGTACTCCTACACCTTCGGACACTACTCTTGTTGCTTTTTCACGTAGTGCATTTTGAAAGTATATCTAAGTTCTTTTATATTCTTGATCATGGTTTTTCTCATATAGCATTACTTTTGATCATTCCATTTTAACTACTTATTTGCCACCATCATAAACTTTTTGCATAGCTATTGGTATTGGATCATCCTTTTTAGTGTTTCTTAGGAGTGCATATTTGTTGGCTCAAGCTACTAAACTAAACCAAGTGGAACCAAGTTTCATGGTTTGATTTGGTTTTTTTTTTGTTCGAGAATTTTGCAAACCAATAAAAGATGGTTTGGTTCGACTTGAGAGGTCAGTTTAACTGAACTAAATCGGATCAATATATATTCATACATATCCACATTTATATACACAGACATATTATTAAATATCCCAAATGTAGACATGATTTTATATTTTTATTCAAGTTAAACTTGAAAAAAGATAAACAAGTATGGCTTTATAATATTGTTATATATTATTATTAACATTATTTTAAAAAACTACTTTGTAAGTTAAGAAAAATGTAATATATTTTATCATGTGTTGTATTTTAGTTAATTATTAATCAATATTTTATTTATTTTTCCTTATAGATTATAACTAAAAAAGTAAACAACAAGCTATGAACTAAACCAAACCAAACCGTAAACTTAACAATTCAATTTAGTGTAGTTTCAATAATTAAATGGTTTGGTTTAATTTTAATTTCTTCCAAACCAATTAACATGGTATGGTTTGTGATTTTGTTCTAAACCAAACCATGTGCATCCCTAGTGTTTCTATTACTTTGGTTTTTAACTCTACTCAATCAAATTTTGTTTTCAATGTTCTGCATGTTCCAAATTGTTTATGAATTTGTTATCAATTGGCTAGCTTTTGGATCACAATTCTCTTGCTCATTTGGCTCTACTTCTAGTTTTGTAGCATTTCCATCCTTGTCATTCATCTAATCTCAAAATTAATTATCCTATAATACAAACACACTCAATAAAGTTTCTGTTTATGAGTCACTCTTTTGTGTCACATTCTATTGCTTGCGTTTTTCTTCTAGTACAACTATGTATATTCCTCCCTTGTTCTTATGTGACGTTAGGGGTCCTACTCCGATTTCATCAATGGGTGAACTCTCTTATTATGTTTTGCCCATTGATGATCACAGAGGATTTACTTGGCTTTATTTCATGTGTAATACTAGTGAATTATTATCTATTTATGTAAAACTATCAAGATTCTTCATGCAATCTTGATTGGAAAGTATACATCTCATGCTTGTTCTGTTTTTTATTCTCTCAAGGTACTCTTCAATGTTCTTGTACTACTGTGCAGATGATTAGTGTCATCGAATGTAAGCATCAATGTATCTTAGAGCTATGTGCTCTCAACATAATCAAACAATAGCTAATTTTATTCACTACTTGCATGTTATTGACTCAATAAAAAAAAAAAGCTGATTTTTTTAGTTGGATGTAAAGAATGTCTTCTGTAGTGGAGATCCTTTTAAAGAAGTTTACATTGCTCCTTTACTTGGACTACTGCATTCGTCTGGTCAAGTTTATCATTTTTGATTTGCACTTTATGGTCTCACATGGGCACCCATGCTTGGTTTGCCAATATTTACATGGATTACGTTGGTTTTGTACAGAGTGTGATATAGCTCATTTTTGTGTATACTTAAGGACATCATTGTACACCTCTACTATTGTATGTAGCTGATATTTTCATTGCTGGCAATTATGCTTGCAATGTCGCCTCTGTCAAGCAACCCGTTCATTTACAATTTGAAATGAGGGATTTTGGTCCCTAACCTTATTTTCTCGTCTTTGAAGTTGCTACATTACGGTAGCTATCTTCTTTCCCAACAAAAGTTCATGCTAGACTTGATTTTTGCCTGATGGATAGACACACACATACATAAGTGAGATTCACGTAGCCACTACTCCCACATTTAGTGCTAATTAATAGCTACTAACTAAACTTTCACATTATGGGATGAATGATTTTTTACCTTGCAGTAGTCTTTCTTTTCTATTCTGGATTGAGAGCGAAGGATTTTTCTAACAATGTCACTTTAGGAAAAAAATTTAACAAGAGAATGAAAGCATTTGTGATTTCATTAAATCTAGTAAACATTATTTCTATGTATTCATCTTATTTCATTTAAATAAGTCATATTTGTATACTAACATGTTGATGTTTGCTTCTTTAACTAGATTTGTCCGTTTATAATCGAATAACTTCTGAGATATGTCAAACTTCATAAAAATTGTTCTTATTTATTGGAACAAAATAATCTACAAGGGACCACCGTAGGTCGATTGGTGGGATGTAGTCGCTGAGTCTTTCGGTGGTGTTATTGTAGTAGTGGTGGGAAATGTCGTGGATGATGGTTGCTTCACCTGAACTTAGGTTTATCTTCAGAACCTCCATGTCGTGCAAGAACGGCTTCGAGGGGTCCACCGCGTTGTTGCAGCCAATCACGAAACTCTTGTCCCTGGTGCAATCGTCTCCGAAGCAGAACGGGTAAGGGAAATCCACCTCTCTGCAGTTCGAAGGGCAACTGGGCAGGGCCTTGGAAGCCTCTCGTTCTCGAACACAGACACGTTAATTAGGAGGATTATTGGAATTAGCTCATACCAGATGCCTCGGATATTTAAAAGAAGGGAAAACTGAGATGGACAACAATTAATTGATCAAGCTTCATAACCACGCAATCTTTTTGTTTATCCATTCAATTATTCTATACAATAGCTTCGTCAACAATTATTAGTCAATCCTACTTAATTACTACATATTTAGAAATAATGGAATACACAAGAAGACAATCTACTACATGGTGGAATACATGGACAAGGGTTTTTTTTTCTGATAAGTTTTTTTTTGGATAAGAAATACATGGACAAGGATGAGCATAGAATTTTTTCATCTAAGACAATCTACGAAATTATGAGGGACATAGACAAGGACATACATAGACTTTTCAATCAACGTGATTCATTTATTCCAAAAACACAAGTCAAGATGAGTTATTTTTACTGATCTGTAACAAATGAAATAATTATTTTTTTGAAATGTAATTTAATTTTGAAAATAAAACTAACATGATCAATACATGCTAGTCAAATGTATGTGTAGACTACACGCAAGAAAAGAAATAAAAAATTACAATGCTAAGGTTCTGAAGATAACATTGAAATGCTAGATACATATCACATATAATTTATAAAGAATAAATTTAAAAAGTGTTATAACTTAGTTTTTGAGATTAATGAGAAAAATAATGACTTTTTTTGAACAAATATGGGTTACTTTTTTTACACATGAGCCTTTTAATCTAATAAATACAATACATAGAAGAGACAATAATAACATCGATTACACTTATTTGCCCTTTTAATATAAAATAAAAGGATTTAAATTTAAAATTAAAAGATTGGTCTTAATTTTTAAAAATTTGTAAAGATTTAGAAGATGAATTGGGATTATGGATTAGTATTATTATTATTAGTATAAAATTATTATGATATATTTATGTGATTCAATGATGTTATTGTTGTCTTCTTGTTGATGAAATCATAACATAGTAGAGGGAGCGTAAACACGAAGGTTACTCTTCATTGTTGTGGAAAATCAAGCAAGAGAACCAAACACACACATAGAAAACAAATAGTTTACGTTGTTCACCTAAAGGGCTATGACCACGGCCAACGGGAGATAATTTTTCACTATACGAGAGAGTGAATATAGATGAGGGGCTACAACAAAGAATGTAAAGTACTGGATACACCCTAACCTTAATACAAATGAAGTATTTACAAACTCCAATATAAACGAGATCTTAAACGGATCCTAATACAAATAAGCCCCCAAATAATTGGATACTAAGACCGATCAACCATCTACTAGAAAAGCTATAGAGCTTTCGAGGGCTGCCCCGCTTAAGTGGACTCCAGGTAGGGACTAATGATAAATTAAGATTCAAAACATGCATTTCAACATTCACGATCTATTTAAACCTTCTTTCCATGTTGTTGCCCTAGCTACCATCACTTTTGCAGGAATTCTTCTTTCCAAACTGCCATCCATGATAGAGGATTTGTCTTTTCTCAATTTGTAATTTGGTAATCTCACTATACAACAGTAACAAGAAGTCCATACTATCATTACGCTATGTATGATACTCCTACACCTTCGGACACTACTCTTGTTGCTTTTTCACGTAGTGTATTTTGAAAGTATATCTAACTTCTTTTGGATTCTTGACCATGGTGCTTCTCATATAGCAATACTTTTGATCATTCCATTTTAACTACTTACTTCCCACCATCATAAACTTTTTGCATAGCTATTGGTATTGGATCATCCTTTTTAGTGTTTCAAGGAGTGCATATTTGTTGGCTCAAACTACTAAACTAAACTAAGTGGAACCAAGTTTCATGGTTTGATTGAGTTTTTTTTTGCTTAAGAATTTTGCAAACCAATAAAAGATGGTTTGGTTCGACTTGAGAGGTCAGTTTAGCTGAACTAAATCAGATCAATATATATTCATACATATCCACATTTATATACACAGACATATTATTAAATATCCCAAATGTAGACATGATTTTATATTTTTATTCAAGTTAAACTTGAAAAAAGATAAACAAGTATGGCTTTATAATATTGTTATATATTATTATTAACAATATTTTAAAAACTATTTTGTAAGTTAAGAAAAATGTAATATATTTTATCATGTGTTGTATTTTAGTTAATTATTAATCAATATTTTATTTATTTTTCCTTATAGATTATAACTAAAAAATGAACAAGCTATCAACTAAACCAAACCAAACCGAACCGTAAACTCAACAATTCAATTTAGTGTAGTTTCAATAATTAAATGGTTTAGTTTAATTTTAATTTCTTCCAAAACAAACCATGTGCATCCCTAGTGTTTCTATTACTTTGGCTTTCAACTCTACTCAATCAAACTTTGTTTTCAATGTTCTTCATGTTCCAAATTGTTTATGAATTTGCTATCAATTGGCTAGCTTTTGGATCACAATTCTCTTGCTCATTTGGCTCTACTTCTAGTTTTGTGGCATTTCTTTCCTCGTCATTCGTCTAATCTCAAAATTAAGTATCCTATAATACAAACACACTCAATAAAGTTTTTGTTTTTGAGTCACTCTTTTGTGTCACATTCTATTGCTTGCCTTTTTCTTCTAGTACAACTATGTATATTCCTCCCTTGTTCTTATGTGACGATAGGGCTCCTATTCTAATTTCATCAAAGGGTGAACACTCTTATTATGTTTTGCCCACTGATGATCATAGAGGATTTACTTGGCTTTATTTCATGTGTAATACTAGTGAATTATTATCTATTTATGTATAACTATCAAGATTCTTCATGCAATCTTAATTAGAAAATATACATCTCATGCTTATTCTATTTTTTATTCTCTCAAGGTACTCTTCAATGTTCTTGTCCTACTGTGCAGATGATTAGTGTCATCGAATGTAAGCATGTAACGCCCCGATCCCGGGCACGCTACCAAAACACAGTATCAAGCAGAATTACACTAATTACAGAACAAATATAACTGTAATTAAGGCTCACCTCTAGGATCACAATGTGCAGTTAGGAGCTCCAACTCCTGCACTGGAACCCGGCTGCACACTGTCTGCACCTAAAAACCAAAATAGCACGCGTAAGTGACATCTAAGTCACCTAATACGCGCCCCAAAACATACAAACCACAAAACCATAAATCTCATTGAATTCATTTTTTTTCAAAACTTAGTTTTCACTTTTTGAAAATCATCCTTTCTTTATTAAACAATCACTTGGGAATTCAATCCCCATCCATTCTTTTTCAAAAGCCACTTTTCCTTTTCTTTTCTCGAAACATTTGGAAATTCATTCCAAAACCACTTTTTCTTATAAAACATTCCTTTACATTTCTTTCAAAAACCTTTTTGGAATTCATTTTTCCAAAACATTTCCATTTTCAATACTTGGGATTTCTTTCCAAATCACACATTTTCAAATCCACTTTTCTGACCAGATCCAGCCTAAAACACAATGCCCCATTGGGCTCAAAACCAAATCATAAACACTGACTGGTAACTAGTTAAAACATCATCATTCCTTTTCAGGATTTTAGAACCATTTCATAAGTCTAATCCTGACCAAATCACATTTCACTTTCTTTATTCATTTCCACTTTTCTTTACTGTCATTACCTTGATTAGGAGTAACTAGGCATACAAGCAGTAGGCGAGGACATCCTTCCCCTAACTTCCTGCACTGCCGCGATGAAATTCCCCGTGCGGGATGTCACTGCCCCAGCTAACAGGCCTCAATTTTATTTTCATAAGTGCACGGGGATACGTCTCTGTCTGATGCCCTAGTCGGTGACCCGAACAACTAGGTTCAATGACCTAGGCTCAGCCTACACTGTCGGTGACCCGAACAACTAGGCTCAAAAACCTAGGCTCAGCCAACACCGTCTCGAACACGACAACCACAGTCTTGTTTCATAACACATTATTAGTGTTCCATTTCAAAACTCTTTCCACTTTTCAAAAACCATTTTCCATTTCATTCTTTTTGTTGCAGGACTCTGTTTCCTAGCAACACTTGACCCTCCACTCGGGTTCCAACTCAAGCCATTAAAACCACATTTAAAACCATAAATTGGGTCTTATGCCCAAAACCACACAAAACCATCTTTTCATTCATTAATAGGGTCTAAAACCTAGAACCACACCCAAATCCATTTGTTTGGGGGTTCCACATGCCTCCATGTTGTTACACAGGGCAAACATCATTCATATAAACCCACCATACCATTAAAACCACTTAACATTCATTAAAATTTACATTTTAACCTTTCAATTTTAGGGCAAAAACAGCATATCGAATTTTCAATTCGGTATATCGAAATTTCTTGTTTCGGTATACCGAAATTTTTCGGTATGCCGAAACCCCCTGTTTCGGTCGACCGTGAAATTTCAGTCTACCGAAACCTTGGGTTCTGGCTTAATCTGCTACGAATTCGGCATACCGAATTTTTTTCGGTATACCGAATTCCTCGCAAACAGGGTACACCCCTGTTCACAGCGGCGGAAATGGCCTAAGGTGGGAGTCCCAATCGGAACCCCCAACCATGCCTCATAAATTTCCATAAAATCACGAGGTGTAGACCCTTGAGTCTACTTCAAAACCCCTCAAGCCATACATGATTTCATCAACCATACAACAAGATAAAAATTCGTAAAGGAAACATGCTCAGAAAGAAACCTTAAAACATTTAAGGCATAACTCCTCAAAACTCACGAAATTCGCACAATCTAGCATGATTCTTACACATACACATCATTTAACTCATTTCCATCATTCCTACTATTTTTCTACAACTTTTCATGCATTTCCCTCGATTTTTCATGCTTGAGGCATAATCAGTAGGAAACACGAAAACGAGGTAGTGATAGAGCCACGTACCTCCGATGGCGCCCGGTGATCCTTCCCGCACTCCGACGAGGCTTCTCCCACCGACGAACGTCACCAAACACTTTTTCCTCAGCTTCGCGCATGCCGTTCTTCCTTTCCCTCTTCCGTCGCGCATCACAGTCCTCCCGGACATGCTCGCCTCCACCTCTCCCTCTTATCTCCTCCTCCTCCCGCATCAAGCCAGCCACCCATCGCGTCGGAGACGACGGCGAAGCACGGGATGCTGGTGGTAGTGGCACGGGTTGGTGGAGGGTTTCTAGGGAAGAAGACGAGTGTGTCTGTGGGGCTCGTGAATGAGAGAAGAGGAAAAAGAAAGAAAAGAGGAAAGAACGAGCACACAAATCGAGGCAACTGTGCATTTTCAAACCGAAGTCCACATGGATCCCAAATCACAAGCAGATGCACAGAAAGCCAACTACAAGCTCACACAAGCAAAAAGCAACAAATTATCCATTAATAAACCATTTATTCAATATTGTAAATAATTACATGGTTTACAATAAAAATGGATAATCAGGCCTAGATGTCACATCTTACCCCCTTAAAAGAATTTCGTCCTCGAAATTCAGCTCTAGCAAAACAAGTAGGGGTATTGTCTCTAGATGTCCACCTCGCGCTCCCAGGTAGCCTCCTTTGTACCATGGTCTTGCCACTGAACTAACACCAATGGAATCACCTTATTCCTGAGGACTTGCTCTTTCCTGTCCAGTATCTGAACTGCATCATTAACCATAGTCAAGTCCTCCCGCAGCTCCTCTGGCTGCACTGGTATTACTTGGG
>JAMKQA010004155.1:0-11432 GCA_024699735.1 Posidonia australis | reverse complement strand
CCTTTGTGTTCCTATCCGGTCGGACGGACACCAGGCGTTCTCCCTCCTTGCCTTTGTGTTCCTTTCCGGTCGGACGTACACAAGGCGTTCTCCCTCTCTCCTTTGTGTTCCTATCCTGTCGGACGGACACAAGGCGTTCTCCCTCCTTGCCTTTGTGTTCCTATCCAGTCGGATGGACAGAAGGCGTTCTCCCTCTCGCCTTTGTGTTCCTATCCGTTCGGACGGACACAAGGAGTTCTCCCTCTCGCCTTTGGGTTCCTATCCAGTCGGACGGACCCAGGGCGTTCTCCCTCTCGTCTTTGTGTTCCTATCCCGTCGGACGGACACATGGCGTTCTCCCACCTCGCCTTCGTGTTCCTATCCTATCGGACGGACACAAGACATTCTCCCTCTCGCCTTTGTGTTCCTATCCAGTCGGACGGACAAAAGGCGTTTTCCCTCCTTGCCTTTGTGTTCCTATCTGGTCGAATGGACACAAGGCGTTCTCCCTCCTTGCCTTTGTGTTCCTATCCGGTCGGACGGACACCAGGCGTTCTCCCTCCTTGCCTTTGTGTTCCTTTCCGGTCGGACGTACACAAGGCGTTCTCCCTCTCGCCTTTGGGTTCCTATCCTGTCGGACGGACAGAAGGCGTTCTCCCTCCTTGCCTTTGTGTTCCTTTCCGGTCGGACAGACACAAGGCGTTCTCCCGCTTGCCTATGTGTTCCTTTCCGGTCGGACGGACACAAGGCGTTCTCCCTCTCGCCTTTGTCTTCCTATCCGGTTGGACGGACACAAGGCGTTCTCCCTCTCGTCTTTGTGTTCCTATCTGGTCGGACGGACACAAGGCATTCACCCTCCTCGCCTTTGTGTTCCTATCTGGTCAGACGGACACATGGCGTTCTCCCTCTCACCATTGTGTTCCTATCCGATCGGACGAACACATGGCATTCTCCCTCCTCGCCTTTGTGTTCCTTTCCAGTCGGACGGACACAAGGCATTCTCCCTCCTCGCCATCATGTTCCTATCCAGTCGGACTGACACAAGGCGTTCTCCCTCTTGCCTTTGGGTTCCTACCATGTCAGACGGACACAAGGCGTTCTCCCTCCTCGCCTTTGTGTTCCTATCCGGTCGGACGGACAGAAGGTGTTCTCCCTCCTCGCCATTGTGTTCCTATCCAGTCGGACGGACACATGGTGTTGTCCCTCCTCGCCGTTGTGTTCCTATCCGGTCGGACGGACACAAGACGTTCTCCCTCTCGCCGTTGTGTTCCTATCCGGTCGGACGGACACAAGGCGTTCTCCCTCCTCGCCTTTGTGTTCCTATCCAGTCGGATGGACACATGGCGTTCTACCTCCTCACCATTGTGTTCCTATCCAGTCGGACAGACACATGGCGTTCTCCCTCCTCGCCTTTGTGCTCCTATCCAGTCGGATGGACACAAGTCGTTCTCCCTCCTCGCCTTTCTGTTCCTTTCCAGTCGGACGGACAGAAGACGTTCTCCCTCTTGCCTTTGTGTTCCTATCTGGTCAGACGGACACAAGGCGTTCTCCCTCCTCGCCTTTGTGTTCCTATCCAGTCGGACGGACACAAGGCGTTCTCCCTCCTCGCCATTGTCTTCCTATCCTGTCGGACGGACACAAGGCATTCTTCCTCCTCGCCTTTGTGTTCCTATCCAGTCGGACGGACACATGGCGTTCTTCCACTCGCCATTGTGTTCCTATCCGGTCTGACGGACACAAGGCATTCTCCCTCTGGCCTTCGTGTTCCTATCCGGTCGGACGGACACAACGCATTCTCCCTCTTGCCTTTGTGTTCCTATCCGGTCCGATGGACACAAGGCGTTCTCCCTCCTCGCCATTGTGTTCCTATCCTGTCGGACGGACACAAGGCGTTCTCCCTCTCGCCATTGTGTTCCTATCCAGTCGGACGGACCCAAGGCGTTCTCCCTCTTGCCTTTGTGTTCATATCCCGTCAGACGGACACATGGCGTTCTCCCACCACGCCATTGTGTTTCTATCCTGTCGGACGGACACAAGGCATTCTTCCTCCCACGTTTGTGTTCCTATTCTGTCGGACGGACACATGGCATTCTCCCACCTCACCTTTGTGTTCCTATCCGATCGGACGGACACAAGGCGTTCTCCCTCTTGCCTTTGTGTTCCTATCCGGTCGGACGAACACAAGACGTTCTCCCTCTCGCCTTCGTGTTCCTATCTGTTCTGACGGACACAAGGCATTCTCCCTCTCGCCTTTGTGTTCCTATCCGGTCTGACGGACACAAGGCGTTCTCCCTCTCGCCTTTGTGTTCCTATCCGATCTGACAGACACACTGCGTTCTACCTCCTCGCCTTTGTGTTCCTATCCAATCGGACGGACACAAGTCGTTCACCCTCCTCGCCTTTCTGTTCCTTTCCAATCGGACGGACACAAGACGTTCTCCCTCTCGCCTTTGTGTTCCTATCTAGTCAGACGGACACAAGGCGTTCTCCCTCCTCGTCTTTGTGTTCCTATCCAGTCGGACAGACACAAGGCGTTCTCCCTCCTCGCCATTGTTTTCCTATCCTGTCGGACGGACACATGGCGTTCTTCCTCCTCGCCTTTGTGTTCCTATCCAGTCGGACGGACACATGGCGTTCTTCCACTCGCCTTTGTGTTGCTATCCGGTCGGACGGACACAACGCATTCTCCCTCTCGCCTTTGTGTTCCTATCCGGTCCGACGGACACAAGGCGTTCTCCCTCCTCGCCTTTGTGTTCCTATCCTGTCGGACGGACACAAGGCGTTCTACCTCCTCGCCTTTGTGTTCCTATCCTATCGGACGGACACACGGCGTTCTCCCTCTCACCTTTGTGTTCCAATCCGGTTGGACTGACACAAGGTGTTCACCCTCTCGCCTTTGTGTTCCTCTCCAGTCGGACGGACACAAGGCATTCTCCCTCCTCGGCATCGTGTTCCTATCCAGTCGGACTGACACATGGCGTTCTCCCTCTTGCCTTTGTGTTCCTACCCGGTCGGACGGACACAAGGCGTTCTCCCTCCTCGCCTTTGAGCTCCTATCCGGTCGGACGGACAGAAGGCGTTCTCCCTCCTCGCCTTTGTGTTCCTATCCAGTCGGACGGACACATGGTGTTGTCCCTCATCGCCTTTGTGTTCCTATCCGGTCGGACGGACACAAGACGTTCTCCCTCTTGCCTTTGTGTTCCTATCCGGTTGGACGGACACAAGGCGTTCTCCCTCCTCGCCTTTGTGTTCATATTGAGTCGGACAGACCCATGGCGTTCTCCCTCCTCACCATTGTGTACCTATCCAGTCGGATAGACAATGGCGTTCTCCCTCTCGCCTTTGTGTTCCTATCCGGTCGGACGGACACAGGACGTTCTCCCTCTCGCCTTTGTGTTCCAATCCGATCAGACAGACACACGGCGTTCTCCCTCCACGCCTTTGTGTTCCTATCCAGTCGGACGGACACATGTCGTTCTCCCTCCTCGCCTTTCTGTTCCTTTCCGGTCGGACGGACACAAGACGTTCTCCCTCTCGCCTTTGTGTTCCTATCTGGTTAGACGGACACAAGGCGTTCTCCCTCCTCTTCTTTGTGTTCCTATCCTGTCGGACGGACACAAGGCGTTCTCCCTCCTCGCCATTGTCTTCCTATCCAGTCGGACGGACACATGGCGTTCTTCCACTCGCCTTTGTGTTCCTATCCAGTCGGACGGACACATGGCGTTCTTCCACTCGCCTTTGTGTTCCTATCCGGTCTGACGGACACAAGGCATTCTCCCTCTCGCCTTCGTGTTCCGATCCGGTCGGACGGACACAACGCATTCTCCCTCTCGCCTTTGTGTTCCTATCCGGTCAGACGAACACAAGGCGTTCTCCCTCCTCGCCTTTGTGTTCCTATCCTGTCGGACGGACACAAGGCGTTCTCCCTCTCACCTTTGTGTTCCAATCCGGTCGGACGGACTCAAGGTTTTCACCCTCTCGCCTTTGTGTTCCTTTCCAGTCGGACGGACACAAGGCATTCTCCCTCCTCACCATCGTGTTCCTATCCAGTCGGACTGACACAAGGCGTTCAACCTCATGCCTTTGTGTTCCTACCCGGTCGGACGGACACAAGGCGTTCTCCCTCCTCGCCTTTGTGTTCCTATCCGGTCGGTCGGACAGAAGGCGTTCTCCCTCCACGCCTTTGTGTTCCTATCAAGTCGGACGGACACATGGTGTTGTCCCTCCTCGCCTTTGTGTTCCTATCCAGTCAGACGGACACATGGCGTTCTTCCACTCGCCTTTGTGTTCCTATGCGGTCTGACTGACACAAGGCATTGTCCCTCTCGCCATCGTGTTCCTATCTGGTTGGACGGACACAACGCATTCTCCCTCTCGCCTTTGTGTTCCTATCCGGTCGGACGGACACAAGGCGTTCTCCCTCCTCGCCTTTGTGTTGCTATCCTGTCGGACGGACACACGTCGTTCTCCCTCTCACCTTTGTGTTCCAATCCGGTCGGACGGACACAAGGTGTTCACCCTCTCGCCTTTTTGTTCCTATCCAGTCGGACGGACACAAGGCATTCTCCCTCCTCGGCATCATGTTCCTATCCAGTCGGACTGACACAAGGCGTTCTCCCTATTGCCTTTGTGTTCCTATCCGGTCGGACCGACAGAAGGCGTTCTCCCTCCTCGCCATTGTGTTCCTATCCAATTGGACGGACACATGGTGTTGTCCCTCCTCACCTTTGTGTTCCTATCCGGTCGGACGGACACAAGACGTTCTTCCTCTTGCGTTTGTGTTCCTATCCGGTCGGACGGACACAAGGCGTTCTCCCTCCTCGCCTTTGTGTTCCTATCTAGTCGGACGGAACCATGGCGTTCTCCCTCCTCACCATTGTGTACCTATCCAGTCGGACAGACAATGGCGTTCTCTGTCTCGCCTTCGTGTTCCTATCCGATCAGACAGACACACGGCGTTCTCCCTCCACGCCTTTGTGTTCCTATCCAGTAGGGGGGACACAGGACGTTCTCCCTCTCGCCTTTGTGTTCCAATCCGATCAGACAGACACACGGCGTTCTCCCTCCACGCCTTTGTGTTCCTATCCAGTCGGAGGGACACATGTCGTTCTCCCTCCTCGCCTTTCTGTTCCTTTCCGGTCGGACGGACACATGACGTTCTCCCTCTCGCCTTTGTGTTCCTATCTGGTCAGACGGACACAAGGCGTTCTCCCTCCTCGCCTTTGTGTTCCTATCCTGTCGGACGGACACAAGGCGTTCTCCCTCCTCGCCACTGTCTTCCTATCCTGTCGGACGGACACAAGGCGTTCTTCCTCCTCGCCTTTGTGTTCCTATCCAGTCAGACGGACACATGGCGTTCTTCCACTCGCCTTTGTGTTCCTATCCGGTCTGACGGACACAAGGCATTCTCCCTCTCGCCTTCGTGTTCCTATCCGGTTGGACGGACACAACGCATTCTCCCTCTCGCCTTTGTGTTCCTATCCGGTCGGACGGACACAAGGCGTTCTCCCTCCTCGCCTTTGTGTTCCTATCCTGTCGGACGGACACAAGGCGTTCTCCCTCTCACCATTGTGTTCCAATCCGTTCAGATGGACACAAGGAGTTCACCCTCTCGCCATTGTGTTCCGTTCCAGTCGGACGGACACAAGGCATTCTCCCTCCTTGCCATCGTGTTCCAATCCTGTCGGACTGACACAAGGTGTTCTCCCTCTTGCCTTTGTGTTCCTACCCGGTTGGACGGACACAAGGCGTTCTCCCTCCTCGCCTTTCTGTTCCTATCCAGTCGAACGGATAGAAGGCGTTCTCCCTCCTCGCCTTTGTGTTCCTTTCCAGTCGGACGGACACATGGTGTTGTCCCTCCTCGTCTTTGTGTTCCTATCCGGTCGGAAGGACACAAGACGTTCTCCCTCTCGCCTTTGTGTTCCTATCCGGTCGGACAGACACAAGGCGTTCTCCCCCCTCGCCTTTGTGTTCCTATCCTGTCGGACGGACACATGGCGTTCTCCCTCCTCACCATTGTGTTCCTATCCAGTCGGACAGACACATGGCGTTCTCCCTCTCGCCTTCGTGTTCCTATCCGGTCGGACGGACACAGGACATTCTCCCTCTCGCCTTTGTGTTCCTATCTGATCTGACAGACACACGGTGTTCTCCCTCCTCGCCTTTGTGTTCCTTTCCAGTCTGACGAACACAAGACATTCTCCCTCTCGCCTTTGTGTTCCTATCTGGTCAGACGGACACAAGGCGTTCTCCCTATCACCTTTGTGTTCCAATCCGGTCGGATGGACACAAGGTGTTCACCCTCTCGCCTTTGTGTTCCTATCCAGTCGGACGGACACAAGCCATTCTCCCTCCTCGCCATCGTCTTCCTATCCAGTCGGACTGACACAAGGCGTTCTCCCTCTTGCCATTGTGTTCCTATCCAGTCGGACGGACACAAGGCGTTCTCCCTCCTCGACATTGTCATCCTATCCAGTCGGACGGACAGAAGGCGTTCTTCCACTCGCCTTTGTGTTCCTATCCAGTCTGACGGACACAAGGCATTCTCCCTCTCACCTTCGTGTTCCTATCCGGTCGGACGGACATAACGTATTCTCCCTCTCGCCTTTGTGTTCCTACCCGGTCTGACGGACACAAGGCGTTCTCCCTCCTCGCCTTTGTGTTCCAATCTGGTTAGACGGACACAAGGCCTTCTCCCTCCTCGCCTTTGTGTTCCTATCCAGTCGGACGGACACAAGGCGTTCTCCCTCCTCGACATTGTCATCCTATCCAGTCGGACGGACACAAGGCGTTCCTCCTCCTCGCCTTTGTGTTCCTATCCAGTCGGACGGACACATGGCGTTCTTCCACTCGCCTTTGAGTTCCTTTCCAGTCTGACGGACACATGGCATTCTCCCTCTCACCTTCGTGTTCCTATCCGGTCGGACGGACACAACGCAATCTCCCTTTCGCCTTTGTGTTCCTATCCGGTCCGACGGACACAAGGCATTCTCCCTCCTCGCCTTTGTGTTCCTATCCTGTCGGATGGACACAAGGCGTTCTCCCGCCTCGCCATTGTGTTCCTATCCTGTCGGAAGGACACACGGCGTTCTCCCTCTCACCTTTGTGTTCCAATCCGGTCGGACGGGCACAAGGTGTTCAACCTCTCGCCTTTGTGTTCCTATCCAGTCGGACGGACACAAGCCATTCTCCCTCCTCGCCAACGTGTTCCTATCCAGTCGGACTGACACAAGGCGTTCTCCCTCTTGCCTTTGTGTTCCTACCCGGTCGGACGGACACAAGGCGTTCTCCCTCCTCGCCCTTGTGTTCCAATCCGGTCGGACGGACAGAAGGCGTTCTCCCTCCTCGCCTTCGTGTTCCTATCCAGTCGGACGGACACATGGCGTTCTTCCACTCGCCTTTGTGTTCCTTTCCAGTCTGACGGACACAAGGCATTCTCCCTCTCACCTTCGTGTTCCTATCCGGTCGGACGGACACAACGCAATCTCCCTCTCGCCTTTGTGTTCCTATCCGGTCCGACGGACACAAGGCGTTCTCTCCCCTTGCCTTTGTGTTCCTATCCTGTCGGACGGACACAAGGCGTTCTCCCTCCTCGCCATTGTGTTCCTATCCTGTCGGACGGACACACGGCGTTCTCCCTCTCACCTTTGTGTTCCAATCCGGTCGGACAGGCACAAGGTGTTCACCCTCTCGCCTTTGTGTTCCTATCCAGTCGGATGGACACAAGCCATTCTCCCTCCTCGCCATCGTGTTCCTATCCAGTCGGACTGACACAAGGCGTTCTCCCTCTAGCCTTTGTGTTCCTACCCGGTCGGACGGACACAAGGTGTTCTCCCTCCTCGCCTTTGTGTTCCAATCCGGTCGGACGGACAGAAGGCGTTCTCCCTCCTCGCCTATGTGTTCCTATCCAGTCGGACGGACACATAGTGTTGTCCCTCCTCGCCTTTGTGTTCCTATCCGGTCGGACGGACACAAAACGTTCTCCCTCTCGCCATTGTGTTCCTATCCGGTCGGACGGACACAAGGCGTTCTCCCTCCACGCCTTTGTGTTCCTATCCAGTCGGACGGACACATAGAGTTCACCCTCCTCACCATTGTGTTCCTATCCAGTCGGACAGACAATGGCGTTCTCCCTCTCGCCTTCGTGTTCCTATCCGGTCGGACGGACACAGGACGTTCTCCCTCTCGCCTTTGTGTTCCTATCCGATCAGACAGACACACGGCGTTCTCCCTCCTCGGCTTTGTGTTCCGATCCAGTCGAACGGACACATGTCATTCTCCCACCTCGCCATTCTGTTCCTTTCCTGTCAGACGGACACAAGACGTTCTCCCTCTCGCCTTTGTGTTCCTATCTGGTCAGACGGACACAAGGCGTTCTCCCTCCTCGCCTTTGTGTTCCAATCCAGTCGGACGGACACTAGGCGTTCTCCCTCCTCGCCATTGTCTTCCTATCCTGTCGGACGGACCCATGGCGTTCCTCCTCCTCACCGTTGTGTTCCTATCCAGTCGGACAGACACATGGCATTCTTCCACTCGCCTTTGTGTTCCTATCCGGTCTAATGGACACAAGGCATTCTCCCTCTCGCCTTCGTGTTCCTATCCGGTCGGACGTTCAAAACGCATTCTCCCTCTCGCCTTTGTGTTCCTATCCGGTCCGACGGACCCAAGGCGTTCTCCCTCCTCGCCTTTGTGTTCCTATCCTGTCGGACGGACACAAGGCGTTGTCCCTCCTCGCCTTTGTGTTCCTATCCTGTCGGACGGACACACGGTGTTCTCCATCTCTCCTTTGTGTTCGAATCTGGTCGGACAGACACAAGGTGTTCACCCTCTCGCCTCTGTGTCCCTATCCAGTCAAACGGACACAAGGCATTCTCCTTCCTCGCCATCGTGTTCCTATCTAGTCGGACTGACACAAGGCGTTCTCCCTCTTGCCTTTGTGTTCCTACCCGGTCGAACGGACACAAGGCGTTCTCCCTCCTCGCCTTTGTGTTCCTATCCGGTCGGACGGACAGAAGGCGTTCTCCCTCCTCGCCTTTGTGTCCCTATCCAGTCGGACGGACACATGGAGTTCTCCCTCCTCACCTTTGTGTTCCTATCCAGTCGGACGGACACAAGACGTTCTCCCTCTCGCCTTTGTGTTCCTATCCGGTCGGATGGACACAAGGCGTTCTCCCTCCACGTCTTTGTGTTCCGATCCAGTCGGACGGACACATGGCGTTCTCCCTCCTCACCTTTGTGTTCCTATCCTGTCTGACGGACACATGGCATTCTCCCTCTCGCCTTCGTGTTCCTATCCGTTCGGACGGACACAAGACGTTCTCCCTCCTCGCCTTTGTGTTCGTATTCGATCCAACAGACACACGGCGTTCTCCCTCCTCGCCTTTGTGTTCCTATCCAGTTGGACGGACACAAGGCATTCTCCCTCCTCGCCTTTCTGTTCCTTTCCGGTCGGACGGACACAAAACATTCTCCCTCTCGCCTTTGTGTTCCTATCCGAAAGGACGGACCCAGGACATTCTCCCTCTCGCCTTTGTGTTCCTATCCGATCAGACTGACACATGGCGTTCTACCTCCTCGCCTTTGTGTTCCTTTCCAGTCGGACGAACACAAGCCATTCTCCCTCCTCGCCATCATGTTCCTATCCAGTCGGACTGACACAAGGCGTTCTCCCTCTTGCCTTTGTGTTCCTATCCAGTCGGACGGACACAAGGCGTTCTCCCTCCTCGACATTGTCATCCAATCCAGTCGGACGGACACAAGTCGTTCTTCCGCCTCGCCTTTGTGTTCCTATCCAGTCGGATGGACACATGGCGTTCTTCCACTCGCCTTTGTGTTCCTATCCAGTCTGATGGACACAAGGCATTCTCCCTCTCACCTTCGTGTTCCTATCCGGTCGGACGGACACAACGCATTCTCCCTCTCGCCTTTGTGTTCCTACCCGGTCTGACGGACACAAGGCGTTCTCCCTCCTCGCCTTTGTGTTCCAATCTGGTCAGACGGACACAAGGCATTCTCCCTCCTCGCCTTTGTGTTCCTATCTAGTCAGACGGACACAAGGCGTTCTCCCTCCTCAACATTGTCATCCTATCCAGTCGGACGGACACAAGGCGTTCTTCCTCCTCGCCTTTGTGTTCCTATCCAGTCGGACGGACACATGGCGTTCTTCCACTCGCCTTTGTGTACCTATCTAATCTGACGGACACAAGGCATTCTCCCTCTCACCTTCGTGTTCCTATCCGGTCGGACGGACACAACGCATTCTCCCTCCCGCCTTTGTGTTCCTATCCGGTCCGACGGACACAAGGCGTTCTCCCTCCTCGCCTTTGTGTTCCTATCCTGTCGGACGGACACAACGCGTTCTCCCTCCTCGCCTTTGTGTTCCTATCCAGTCGGACGGAGACATTGCGTTCTCCCTCCTCACCATTGTGTTCCTATCTAGTAGGACAGACAATGGCGTTCTCCCTCTCGCCTTCCTGTTCCTATCTGGTCGGACGGACACAGGACGTTCTCCCTCTCGCCTTTGTGTTCCTATCCGATCAGACAGACACACGGCATTCTCCCTCCTCGCCTTTGTGTTCCTATCCAGTCGGACGGACACATGTCGTTCTCCCTCCTCGCCATTCTGTTCCTTTCCGGTCGGACAGACACAAGACGTTCTCCCTCTCGCCTTTGTGTTCCTATCTGGTCAGACGGACACAAGGCGTTCTCCCTCCTCGCCTTTGTGTTCCTATCCAGTCGGACGGACACTAGGCGTTCTCCCTCCTCGCCATTGTCTTCCTATCCTGTCGGACGGACCCATGGCGTTCCTCCTCCTCGCCTTTGTGTTCCTATCCAGTCGGACCGACACATGGCATTCTTCCACTCGCCTTTGTGTTCCTATCCGGTCGGACGGACGAAATGCAATCTCCCTCTCGCCTTTGTGTTCCTATCTGGTACGACGGACACAAGGCGTTCTCCCTCTCACCTTTGTGTTCCGATCCGGTCGGACAGACACATGGTGTTCACCCCCTCGCCTTTGCGTTCCTTTCCAGTCGGACGGACACATGGCGTTCTTCCACTCGCCTTTGTGTTCCTATCCAGTCAGACGGACACATGGCATTCTCCCTCCTCACCTTTGTGTTCCTATCCAGTCTGACGGACACATGGCATTCTCCCTCTCGCCTTCGTGTTCCTATCCGTTCGGATGGACACAAGACGTTCTCCCTCTCGCCTTTGTGTTCGTATCCGATCCAACAGACACACGGCGTTCTCCCTCCACGCCTTTGTGTTCCTATCCAGTTGGACGGACACAAGGCGTTCTCCCTCCTCGCCTTTCTGTTCCTTTCCGGTCGGACGGACACATGACGTTCTCCCTCTCGCCTTTGTGTTCCTATCTGGTCAGACGGACACATGGCGTTCTCCCTCCTCGCCTTTGTGTTCCAATCCAGTCGGACGGACACAAGACGTTCTCCCTC
>JAMKQA010004153.1:0-12744 GCA_024699735.1 Posidonia australis | reverse complement strand
CTGGGCTGATATTCGAAATATCCTTAACTGGTGCTCATACCTTAATTCAAGTTGTTCTATGGATTGTTTGGCAGGAGAGAAACAATAGAATATTTAGGGGCATATATAAGAATTCCAATATGATTATAAATGATATTTTTTTCACTGTTTCACTGTTGGGTAGACTCTTTGGCCACAGGTTTTGAAAAGATTGAAAATTTGCGGGCAATATCAACCTTCCAGCAAAAGAGGGACTTGGAGCAAAGTTTATCGGCTCCCAATAATCCCCAACTTGAGACGGAGTATGATACTGGAACTCCTGCTCTTCAGGAAGACAATCTTTATATCTGATTAACTTTTGGTTAATTGATATCTTGCAGTATTCTGAGAGTGGAATTTGTGTTTGACTGATACTTTGTCATATTTTTTTGGTCACCTGCTGTGTGATTCGGGTTTTGTATATTTTGTTGGTGCTATACTTTGCAATACTTTGGAAGACATTATACTTTATTAATATTATTAATTACCATTTACAAAAAAAAAGTCTTCTCTTATATTTATCTTAAATAATCGTGGGTGGATTGTCTTACTCCAAATCATTCTCTGGTTGACTTAGAAAGAGAGAAATAACAGAATTTTCAGATGCTCTTATAAATCTCATCTACTTATACTTTCTGATATCATTTCCCTAATGTATCAATGGATAGATATTTATGTTACAGGGTTTGAGAAGGATGAAATACTTCATTCAGTCACTGCCATGTCTTCAACAAGGACTGCATACCCAACCTCAAATCCGTCTTCTTCCAGGGGTTCTATGGAGGCTTCTCAGCCTCAATCCTCTGAGGCAGTCATGTATGATCCTTCCACTAGGGATGGTTTGGAACAATCACAATCCTGATAAGCCATTTCTGTTTTGAAATATCTACATTTTTGGTATGTAACTCTTAAGGCACAAACATTGCCATGGTTGTCTTGGACCGTTTGGTTCCATATTTTGTAACATTCTAGACATATTCTTCCCTTGGTGGTGGTTCTCATAACCAATGGGATTATAATCAATACAACTTACCGATATCAAAAACAAATTGATCATAGTTTTTACATATTATTTTTTTTAACGAAAATATCGTTCTCCCGGTGTTATCATTCTCCCGGCAAGAGCTTCGTCTTCTCAAACTGAGTCCACATGTATATGTGTGATATGACATAAAGGGCAATAATTGTCATGATATTTGTGTAAAGCTGTCACATGTCTTTTACATTACTAAGCGAGTGAAAGGTAGGGTTTGGCTATTTTAGCATGCTTTAACTAAAAAAGGTAGCTCGATTGATTTAATGGAAGACTATTAAGTATTATTATGTTGTAGAGTTTAGACACCAATCTTGGAATCATGGTGAAATTCAATGAACTAAAGTGTAGCTTACTCATTATAAAATGGGTTTTCTGTCCCATTACACCATTGAACCATATGATTCACTAAAATGTTTACAATTTGCACTCGATCCTCAATTGAATTGTTATATTTTTTATTTGAAAAAAAATTCCAATAGACTAAATTTAAATAAAAATAATAACATTTGAAGTTACGATGATACACCTACTCGTAAATATTTGTTCTAAAAAAATATATGAGTTCATATATTTTTTTTTCACAATGGTTTTATTTTTGTTTCAATACTTTCCTTATTTCTATTATCTTTGTCTTCTTATTTTTCCATCATCTCTTTCTTTTTTTCATCTTTACTGTGACATGGCGGTGAAAATGATGTGATAGGTGAAAATAAGTAATTAACAATGGTGAAAGCGACAACAAAAGACAATGATATATGATGTTGGTGGTGACATCACCAATACGACAATGATGGTTATGATGATAGTGGTATTTGTAATAAAGTAGTGGGAGTGGTAGACTTGACAGTGATGATAACAATATGTTATTTTGATGTAGTTATGTAATCAATATTTTCATGACACGAGGTATTATATAAAGTATAATTATATCGTAATTAATTTAAAAAATATTATTTATATATGAAAAACATGAATCCAAAATATTTTCTAAAGATCCAGAAGTTTTCTTTGAACCAATAGAAGATAATGCTTAAATATCTTATTGAGTGTTTGAACCACTACTACTACTAAGTAGCTCATCATTTGAAACTTATGGCAAAGGTCTTTTTCTTATCAAAAGTTTTTCCATAATTGTGTTCTCTAGAAATTTGAAATGATAATTAAAAGAAAGAATTGAACCATGAAATTCATAGATATAAAAAAAATCGATTGAAACAAGCAAACAAAGATCAACTAGTTTATTGGTTACTTAAAAGCTAATTGCTAAAAAATGCTAAACATAAAAGTGTATTTGTACTCACCCCACTACCCCCCAACATGGCAACACTTCACTACATAGAAAAACACAAGGTAGCAACTAGCAAAGGAAGACAGTGGAATGTAGCAAGCCATTGAAATTGAGTGCTCCAACCTTTGGCGCAGATGCCATAATTGCACAAGAAGGTAGCGGGACATAGTAGTGGAGTGAGTACAAATCGACTTCCGACGGAGGAGGCAGCACAGACACACAGTAGCGGAATGAGTACTTTGGAGTGTCAACGTCTACAGTCTACGAGTCGTTTAGGGATGGTTGCGATCTGTGAAGTGTGCATGAGGTGACAATGATGGCTGTAGGCTGTCTGCCACATCTTACTCTTCTTATTTTCATGAAATTGCAATTAAATCTTTGAAATTTTGCAAAATTCCACCCAAAGCACATGCCTTGGGTGGCCCAAGAGTGGCTCCGCCACTATTTTGTTGGTATTGTCAATGATTAAGTGGTAATAGAAATGGTGATGGTTTTTTAGATGGTGGCATTAGTAATTATCATGATGTGCTACTAGCAAAGTGGTGATGTTGGTGACAAAGTGGTAGCACCAACGATAACCATAATAATGGCGAGCTTGTTTGTGATAAAGTGCTGGTGATAAAGATGGCAACTACAACACCAATGGCGATCATCATCGTGACAGTGGTAGTATCAATGATGATAAGGTGAGCTATTTGTGGTAATCTAACTTCTTATCAATAATTAATACCAAAAGAACACCAACTCAACAAAATACACAGACCTCAATCTGACCAATAGCTTATGACCATAGAAGAATCATCCATCCCTGAAAGTCGACCAAATGCCTCGATCTTTTGGTCCCACAAAACCATAAAACACTTAGACCTCATCCGAAGCAAACATCTCACGAATCTAAAGGTATCACTCATCCCTAAAAGCTGGCTAAGAGCATCGGTCTCTTGGTCTCCAAAAAACCTTTCCCAATTTTTTTTGCAAATCTATGTATTTCATTTTTCAAAACTATTTTGAAAACCATTAAATATCTTTTCGAAACCTCACAAAACACCGTGCATTCGTGCCCATAATCGGCATCAGAACCAAAATTAAAAAACCACAATCCAAAACATAGCATTCACAACTTCTCTGTCAAGCTCAAAAACCACACCTTGGGAGCGTTTGAGTTCTAGAATACCTACTCAACCTACAATAACAACCCAAGAAACAGTTAACACAGCAACAACAACATCTGCTAGGGATAAAGATCGCCCAAGAGAAGCCACACAACACGTAAACCTCATCCTAAGCAGGCAGCTCGCAACCTTAAAGGCATTTCCCCTCCCTAAGACCGATCGAATGCTCAGGTATCTTGGTCACACTAAACAATGCCAAAACTCTAAGTTCTAGAGCTAGAGTGTAATATAGCTGTTGGCTCAAGTTTCTCGGGAGCACAGTCAGATCGGAGTCAAACACCAGAACAGTGTCACTGAATACCTCATTTCAGTATACCACACACAAGACTGAGCCAAACTCTACACTTAGGGGCACCATCATGATTCCTAAGTCCAAACTAACCATTAGGAGAAGACTTAGTATCTTTAAGTCGTATAATCTTTTATCTAATCACACCCCAGGTGGAATCTTACAAATTCATTTTAGACAAACCTACAATCATTATAATGGTTATCCTAACCATTTGTGTCATCATAATTATTTATATTAATCAGACACATAAAACACCTAAATACAAAACCCACACTTGGTTCGATAGAGCGAAATGAAACGGTTGACCGAACCTAGGTTCAGGGCACCAAATCGACAAACCTAAATCCTTCGATCGACAAAACCAACAAGGGTCAGGACAAACTGACACAAATCGACATATCAAATTGGTTTGGTATGCCGAACAAGGCGATTTCAGGACACCCTAATTTGGAAATCAAAATCCAAACCTGCAAACCACCAAACTAAACCACACAAGCAATATATCAAAATGAAGATCTTAAGGAGATCTTCTAATCAGGACAAGAATCACGACGATCCTTTGCCCAAAGAACAAGAAATCGCAAGAAAACCACACAAGGATATTATTCACCCTACACAATAAATATGGTCATAAATGGTCCACAAATGTACAATAAATTCCTAAAAATTTACTACAATCATAAACACACTACCATGCACCTAGGAATTAAATTAGAAACCAAAATGAGGCTCACTGGGTGTGCACCTGACACCCAAGACAATGACAACGTGAGACAAATGACACGTCTCCTCCTCTAGCCATGGCTCTAGGACTTCTCCTTTTCCACGCAATGGCGAGCACAACGGTGGTGGCAAACTCCTCCTTCGGCCATCTCCCTCTCTCAATCCTCTCAGCTCTCTCTCTCTCCCTCTTGCCCGACTCTCTATCACTCTCCTGTCTCTCTCTCTGGCCCACGCTTATGGCGTGACCAAGATGGAGGAGAAGAAGAAGATGGAGTGGGCCTGGGGGGAGAGAAAGAAAGGAAGGAAGAAAGGAAAGGAGAAGGCAGTGAGCACAAAACTAGACCACACAATCACTCTTCGTCCATGTGGCTCATGCAAGCAAAGATCAGCCAACCGCAAGGGCCAACAAACCTCCACAGTCCAGAGCAAACCCTCAAAACTTTATCGAGGGTCGGTAGAACACTACAACCACATAATACCAGGAAGGCCAGAAACCTATTGATTCAAGTATAAGATGTTACCAGAGTTGCGTTTCACACTGAACGTAGGAGACTCAGCATCTAATGACCCAGAACTCGATTAAAGTATGTGACCAAAACACTATTTTCAAAACTGGGTCGTTATAGAGTTATATGTTCCACTCTAGTTGCCTCAACTTGGAAGATATCAATAGCCATGAAAGTGATATGACTTAGAATTTCATTAAGCATTCCTAATGTTTTCGTGCAATCCCTTATTGTCACAATCTTTGGACATCTCAATATGTCTCTTTCTAACGTCTTCTTTGTTATAAATGTCTTCCTTATTCTACAAGATTTGCTGAAGAATTCATTTCTAAAATCTTAGCATGTTCTGTTTTTGTAAAAATTTGGTTACTAACCTACTTGTTTCCTTTTCTTTTAGCATTACTTGATTGCTCAACCTCAATTTGTTGTAGTAGACAATGTGAAGGTTGAGCTATAGAAAAGAATTGAAAATCTGTTGCTTGAGTGCAATGTGACCCAAAACCTTCATCAGATAGGAGATTTTCCATAAACTATGTTGTATCCACTCCAATACCACCAATGTCACTCTCATCAGTTGATTGTGGTTCTCCTTCCTCATTCATATCCAAGTCTTTCATCTTAGGTGCCTCTAATGAATCAATAGAATCACCAATGAAAGTAGTTGTCTTGCATACATCATCATGTATTATTCTAATTGCATGAGAATACTTG
Organism: Posidonia australis; assembly: GCA_024699735.1. Lineage (NCBI taxonomy): Eukaryota > Viridiplantae > Streptophyta > Magnoliopsida > Alismatales > Posidoniaceae > Posidonia > Posidonia australis. The sequence continues at coordinate 6,998 of JAMKQA010004153.1, read as the reverse complement.
ACAGTGTTTTGAACATACATCAACTCAAAGTCCTTGTAAAGAGGAAAAGTCTTGTTTTGAATGTCATATGTTGGATTCATCTATAAAAAAAAGTGTCAAGTAAATAAACATTATAATCGAGACAAGTACCTTTAAGAACAAGCAAATCTGAACTGAAACAAGAAACGCAATAAAATTTGAACTATGTGTGGGTTATTCGTATATAAAATAATGCTAAAAAAGGGAAAAAACAACAAGCATGTTGGTGGTTCTCAAACAACACCTAAAACACCTTGGCATGTGTAGATCTGAATGTACCATTTAGGCAAAAAGCAGCTTTTAACCATGAATAAGGAAAAACAAACTAGAAATTTTTACAGGTTACATGTGGAACAAATTCAATGTCTCTAATTTAAAAGAAGAGAATATCAATAGTCTTGCAATTCCAGACACGAATACAAAAACCAAAGAAATGGACAAGTTATGGAATTTCCATTGATGTATAATTTATCAACTATGAGATAAGGAAAAATAGATGAAGTCATTGACATCAAAACAAAAATTTTAAGACAAAGGTTGATAGCTTTCCCTGAATAATAAAGTTGAACTAGTGCAGATACAACATGGACGTTAGTGCAAATATGACCAATAGTAAATTCTTATTAACAAACAAAAGGATGCTATGGACTCCATAACAAAAAATTAATATAGCTTCATGTGTTTTAAAATTTGAACTAGGTGTGGGTTGTTTATAGCATTCTTTTTCTTCAAGTTCCAATAAGGAAAATAGCTAGTTTATAAAGATGTACTCTTTGTTTTTGTATGTAGAAGTTAATGGCATTGAGCTCCAGTTTGTAGGATTGATGTGTCTGAATCAAGTGTTATAAGGTTTGTCCATGGATAACTAACCAAAGGTTTATCAAGTGTATAGTTTATCATTGGTAATTCTTCGATGTAGAAGGTATGGCCACATTTTTCCATCTCCTTTTATTGATTCATGAATAACAGTAAATTTAATTGAATTGTATCGAATTTTTTTTAGCAAACTTGCTAAGAAAATGGTAGGTTGTATGTAAATATATGATGGATCTAAAACCATCTCTATTCATATATCCTCATCTACTTGAGATTATCCTTGATAGTTAAGATTAAGATAGTACCACTTATAAACTTGCATCCATTTAGACCATAACCATATCATCAATGTCAAATTCTTGGGAACAACTAGTAAGAGGAGGATACTATTTGAAACAATTCTTTAAACTAGAATAGGTCTAATAATATGAAAAGAGAGAAAAAAATTACCTTCATTTAGAAAAAAAAGAAACAACTTGACAATCTTTAATATGTATAGAATAGAATTTTGTTGAAGCTAATAGTTGAAACTCAAATGCATAGGGTAGTAGACAACTGCAACAATGTGACTTACACTTCAAGGCTGATTAAAATTTGAACTGAAACAAAAAATGTAATATAATCTGAACTTAAAAAATCCCGTCCCCAATTAGTTTTGTTTGCAAGAAACTTTTGTTTCAACACTTTTAGACGACTATGACAAATTTTTTTGTTATAAGCTTTATTCATTGCTTTGTTAAATGTTGGAACAATAGTCTTTGAAGCATTCTTGTACCAATTCTATCTATTAGATTACCAGCTTCGAATTGAATATTAAACAATCCCACAAGACAATCATCCTCTTCATCTGTTTAATTTTTGTTATGTGGCTTGGTGGTACTAGATGTTGAAATCTTTTTAGATGTGACCTCTTACTATATTTGAAACACTTATTACAAAAACATATAAACTTTGCCTGAAACATATTATTCAACAAAAAAGGAAATTTTACAATTAACACAATCAACAAAAAAACGAATCTATCAAATTTTATGACTAACAAGGTTCACAAAAAGAACCAATCTGTTAATAACACAATCAACAAAAAATATGAATCTATCAAATATTATAACTAGCACAGTTGACAAAAAGAACTAATCTGTTAAATTTTACGAGAAGTTGAATTCTTTGAAAGGCCTACAACAAAGTATAGACACTCCGATTTTGAGGTGACTCATAGATAAATTTTCCAGATGTTGCTTTGGATGTGGCAAACTCAATCCCATTAGTTAAACCAACCACAAACCTATAGCAGGCCTGCAGCCCAATTAGAAATTCAAACAGGTAAGGGAGAGCACCTAGCTAGAGCACCAAGTAGGAGCACAGAAGTGGTGCACCTAGCTAGAGCACCAAGGTGGCGCACCTAACTGGCGCACCATCCTAGTGCACAAAGCTGGCGCACAGCCACTTCTCAAGCTGCTGGCTGCTGGCTTTCCACCTCCCATGTCTGTAACCTCCACCAGTGAATATGCCATGGAATCTACGCCAGGCTCTTCGTTTACAAGGCTGCCTGCATTCCATGGGGGTTACCCTTGAAAAATCCTATATAAAGACCCCCATAGGCAGCCATTTGGGACCCTGATCAAAAAACTATCGAGCTCTCTTGAAAAACTGGTGCAAGCTATCTGTTGATCCCTGCAAACCAATCTCGTTTTCTCAAGCATTTCCTTGTATTCTGAAGCATTTCCAGCCCTTCCAAAGCAACAAGGATCATATTGTCTTTGATCTTCTAAGAAGGAACATCGTGGACAAGGTAGGCTCATCTCCCTCCTTTATCTTTAATCTTAGTTCTTACACCAAATAAAGCACGCCTTGAACTTCACACATAATCTGATTTTTACTGTTTACATAAGAGTTTTATGATAAGATTGTTGTTTCATGTGCAAGATACACTACATGTAAATCTGAATGATAAAAATCAGCACCTTGTAATTCCTGTGGGTTGCTTTTCTCTTCTATTTTACACAAGGAACCATGATTCATGCACATGTATGCTAGGAAATATGCAGTAGATATGTTCTTTATGTGTCTATCATATGCATCTGGTTGCTGAATTTATTCACTTATTTCTTATGCATAAGGACTCATGCAAGCATTTTCAGTCATGAACCCATGATTTTATATGATTTGGAAACAATGATAAAAGACATTCATTTGTTAGTGTTTCATCATGTTTTAGTCTTTCATCATCTGTATAAACTAATCTAGGTTAAGGAAAAATCACTTATCTCTGAGATCTAGACCAGATTTTGAACCATACTGCAGTCTGATTCAGATTTTCTGGGACGCACTATTCTGGCGCACCTAACTGGCACACCAGAGTGGCGCACCAACCAAAGCACCACTCTGGCGCACCATTCTGGTGCACCAGACTGGTCAGAGAGCAGATCACCCTCTTTTGCATCCCCATCTACATGTTTTCTTGGGTTACTTTGAGTCTGATTCTTTTAGTTTTGATTCTCTGATATTTCATGGTTTTGCATGCATGATTTCAGCCTCAAATGATATTGTTTTCTAGGTCGTTTTACACTTTGTATCTTCAGCCCATGGCTAAGTTCTGGTAGGCTGATTGCCCTTTACTCCAATATGGAGAATCTTATGCATCAGCCTATGATCCAGGAAACATGGCTGAACCTTGTTGCATTCGTTTAGCATGAATAGGGTGTGATCTTGTGTGAGGCTATTTGCCATTGAGCACAAGGTCCATAAATCTTCTCATACTTGCATTTTTTTAGATTTATAAAATATGTTTTCCGAGTTTGCAAAGGATTTTGCATTGCACAATTTTCTAGAACGCATTTATATGTGACATTGCACTGCATAGATTTCAGTATTTTCTTTGGCACTTCTTTCTGGCACCCACTAGAACACCTAGGTGGCGCACCAAACTGGAGCACCAATCTGGCGCACCAAACAGGCACATCAACCTGTTTTTTCAGTAGCACACAGCAGCTTTCGCATAGTTTTTAGCATGATTTCTTGTCTTGATTTGCTTCTGGATTCTTCTGGTTTTCTTCCTTGATATACCAGGAAGACCCAACTCTGTTTTCAATCCTTTTTATGCATGGTAGATCACATGTGGCATGTAGTAAAGCAAGGATGAAAATCGCTCAAAGTACTTAGATCCTTGATCTTATTTATGCAATATTTTTGCATCAATGTTTGACCCATTATATGAGCGATACTTCTGAGCATTAGGACACACCCTACACTCCATGCACCCTTATTTTAGCATAAAACATCACTCACTTAGCATGGCATGACATATCGCCCTCGGGCGTACATAAAGGGCTGAAAAGCCGACATTTCATATAAGTAAACGAGAAACTCATAGAAAGACCGATTTATCGGGCGCACGAGGGTGCCTAACACCTTCCTCATGCATAACAGGGATCCTTGCCTGATTTTCTGGTTTGAGACCTTCTTTTCCATTGGCTTATTTGCATGATTTGAATGTTTTTAAATGGTTTTCCTCGCCTTCCATTTTAATAGACTAGGTGGCAAGTCCTGCACTTTTATTTTATTGTTTTTGCCGTGACTTTGCCGATCCTCGTGTCTTTGGCCTTTCGCGCCAAGCCCGAGGTTATCGATCGCCGGCATGGTTACACAAAGAATCTGTTATATATTAGTAATTAGTATATTCATAGACATGCTTTTTTTAATTAATTAACTAGAATATGATAGAATGATTTACTTATTTGTTGACCTATAGTTGGTTAACAACATGTTTTCTTAAATTGTCTCTTATATTCAGTTGTATAGGCGGCACAAGTACATTAAGGTAAGGGTCTTCATCTTCACATTCTAAATTTGGATCAAATGGAATTGATTTGACATTATCATTTCTTTGTTCTTGTCTTAAATAGTTATGGAATATGCAACAAGAAATGACAATAAGTCACTGAGTCTTGTATGGATAGTATAGAACATTATTTAATATAAATGCACGCTCTACAACATTTCTTAATTAAACATGACAATAATCAAATAGATCTTCTGGATTCCTATGCCGACGTCTACTCCCACCAAAATCTCCAATATGATATCTATTTCCATGATACGAAGCAAGAAATAAAGACTTATTTGCATACCCTGAATCTACCTAGTAGTATTTACCTAAAAAAAATCAACCTATGTAAGAATACAAAAAAGCTATATAAAGATATTATTCATTAAATTATGTTACCTTCTAGCACCTCAAATCCTCTATTTTCAAGTTCCCATCCAGCAGTGACATAAACAAAATTAAGGTCAAATGAAACTCCAACCATCACATTTTGTGAAATAAAGCCTTTTCTATTTCGATAACGAGGCATCTTCAGTTTCTCGACCTTGACAGATTATAGGTGTGACCATGCCAACGGAGGACCCCTGGTGTGTGAAGGGAACACACGTAGACCAATAGGGCCATGACGAAAAAGGCGAATCTGAGAGAGGATGCTCCACTCAAGGAGAGGAAAAAAATCACAAATAAGACGATTAAGGAAAAAAAAGAATTGCCACCTAATCTATTTAATTCGAAAGACAAGAAAAACTGGAAGAATTAATCGACAAAAAAAAACTTGGAATGCAATGAAAAATCCAAACCAATGGATGCAACACATGGATTAATGTGAGTCAAAAAAAGAGTAAGGACTCCTGTTACGCATGGAGAAGTTATTAGGCACCCCCACACACCTGATAAATCAGTCTTTCTCGGCTTATTCGCTCACATGTGAGGCTATGTAGGCGCTTGGATACCATTATATGTTTGCCATTTAAGCATGATGATGCAAGGGTAAAAGCAAGCAAGGGAGATAGGCATGTAATGTAAACACACAAATCAGAGCAATGTGTTGTACTAAATTAGAAAACATGAGCAGGAAGCAAATCAAGTAGGGTTATCAAGAGAATGGACTCAGTCTGGTGATGCTCTGAGGTCTGGTCAATCTGTGCAACCCATCCGCGGTAGTAGTACACGGTCCAGGGATAAGCATCAGACAACAGACTTTTATCGTCCCAAATAAGAGTTGCAAAATCCAAATTGAAAATTCGAACACAGAATCAAGTAGAGCATACAGCATACTCAAATCTAAGGAGATAAACTGAGAATCACCAAAATCACAGGCAACACATCCATCAAACTAGAGGTGGAAATCAGGCCGGGCGGCCAAGCCCGGGCCCGGCGTGGTTCGAGCCCAAAAAAAATTTCCCTGGGTCGGGCCATGGGCCATGCAGGGCCCAAGGGTCAGGCCCGCCAAGGCCCATATACTAGGCCCAATTTGGCCCGTCAAAACAGTCTGGATTGGGCCGGGCCAGCCTGCCTGCAAAAATTTAAAAAATATATATATACATATATAGGGCGCACATACCTAGCGCACCAACCGGCGCACCATTCTGCAACGACCAACGACTAAATAATTTAACCGTTTTCAACGGCTATTTAGCCGTTGCATATTTGTTTTGTTTTTAAAATCTTAAAATTCACTCCATTTACCCTATAAATACCCCCTACTCTATTCATTTTTCTTCACAACTCAATCTTCTCTTCTCTTCTCTTCTCAACTACAAGTCTACAACTTTCTCCCAACTTTCAAGTGAAGATTTAACTATTTGGCTTTGGATTCGGCCCCGTCTTCTACTCTTCAGTCTCCATGCGACACCAACTGAGCCAGCAACATCAAAATTTCTCTACTTCTAATCCCTCCAAATTCTTTACTTCTAATCCCTCCATTTTTGGGTTTTGGTTTTTGTGGGTTAAGGATTGTATTATTTTATATTTATTTTTTATATTAAAATGAAAAATATTGGTAATGTTAGTAGCCATGACTATATCCCTAGTATGGAGTCAGATCAGCCTCAGTCTACCCTAACACATACTTCATAGTCCACAGCCACGAAAAAACCTAGGAAACAATGTTCTTGGATTTGGGAATGTGTTACATTAGACCTTGTAAATCAAACTAGGTGTTACTGTAATTATTGTAATACCACATACACATGTCCTAGGGGAGGGGGTGTAGGTCATATATCTAGACATTTACAAAAATGTATACCCAAACATAATAAAGATGACAACACAGATTTAAAACAATCGAAATTACAAGTAGGATCTAGTGGTATAATTAATTGAAAATATAATACAG
>JAMKQA010004152.1:0-13725 GCA_024699735.1 Posidonia australis | reverse complement strand
GCCAGGTTGGTGAGCCAGTTATGTGCGCCAACTTAGTGCGCCATCTTGGTGCGCCACCTTGGTGCGCCACACCAGCTCACAAATCTCTGATTGGGGCTTTGGCTAATGGGTTTGGGCTCGGTTCAAGGGCTGATCACATCCAAAGCAACATAAGGATATTCATTCTTGGGTTACCTCAAAATCGGGGTGTCTACACAATGATTTCACATGTATTTCCTACTTATTTTAGGAAATTATGATCACCTTTATTCATTAACCATGTATTTCCATACATTTCCTCTATATATATTCACATTATTTAATCTCAAAAACATTGAAAATCAGGCATTTCATTTACTGTGCACTGTATTGCGTGTTGGCAAAACATGCTGGCCAGTTTTGCCAGGTTTCTTTGTGACCAGGTCCTACTAGGTACCTATGCTACTTGGTCGCACCATGAATACGCACTGGAAGTTTCCTTCTTCCAGATGTGCCACCAGTTTTATAGAAAACTCAATTAGCTCAGAACTTATAACCCACTTGAAAAATGTTACTAAAGCCTTACAGAAACACATTCCATGCATTCAAGCACATGTATAAACATATCGAGCATGTAAATTAACTCCTCAACACAATTATAACAACTCCATGGCATAAAATTCTCATGATTTCCATTAATCATCCTCATTCTCATTAATTCATGGATAAATTCACTAAAAATTCCAAAAAATCACACTATAAGCATGCCATTCAAGATTTCATCCTTTCATAGTAATCTTCATGATAAAACATAATCCTAGGCATGCATCTAAGAATTTAAAGAGGAGGGGAACATGTACTATTTTGAAGATTGTCGGCGATTCACAACTTCCATGAGCTCTGGCATCCTCCTGTGAGCCCCGACAACCTCTGGCAAGCTCTCCTGTTGGTGCACGCCTTCTGCCTCTAGTTACAGTCCTCTAGCGATGGCAACACCTCTAGTAGAACTCCTCCTTCCCTTTTCATTCTCTCTCTCTAAGTTTCTCCCGCTCTCCCCTTCTCAACTCCACTTTGCTCTCTTCTCCCCCAACGTGGACGACTGGCTCCTTTAAAATGCCACCACATGGTCGTTTGGGAATCCAAGGGCTCTACAAGTGAGGCAGGTAGCAGTGTAGACACTGGCAGGGCGGCAAAACTGGTGGGTCTGTCAAGCATAGGTGTCAGGCCACCTTCCACTGCAACTACTGTTTTCAAGGCTACGCATCGGCAAAATGTGTCGCTAACATTCGCTAGTTTAATCCGCTTGGAACACTCGCTTTATTCATCTGCTTAAAATATTCGCTAACATTACCTGCCTACTAAATCCACTTGACCCTTACTGGACAGTACCAGAGAGAAAATAAGGGCTCAAATCAAGCAATCCAATCACAAATCCAACTCAAACACCAACACGCATTCCCATAATCATAGGAAATCAAGTTCCAAGGCACAAGTGTTGATATTAAATCTCATTATCAAAATATATTGTCTCGGATTACAACCCTGGGTATTACATCCTATCCCCCTTAAATGAATTTCATCCTAAAATTCGATGTTAACAAAACAAGTGGGGGTACAGGTACTACATGTCCACGTCTCACTCCCAAGTAACCTTCTCTGTGTCGTGGTGCCGCCATTTAACTAAGACAAAGGGGATCACTTTGTTTTTGAGGACCTATTCTTTTCTATCAAGTATTTGCACAGCATCCTCTACAATGAACAAATCTTCCTACAGCTCTCTTAGCTGAACTAGGATCACTTGTGACGCATCAGCCAAGCACTTCTTCAGCATCACAACGTGAAACAGACTGTGCATGCTAGAAAGCTCTAGAGGCAAATCCAATCTGTAGGCAACTTCTCTAACTCTCTTGGAGATCCTGTAAGGTCCAATGTAGCAAGGACTCAGCTTTCTCCGCTTTCCAAATCTTGCCATTCCTTTGGTTGGTGACATCTTTAGGAAAGCGAAGTCTCCTACCTCGAATTCCAAAGGTCTGTGCTTCCAATCAGCATAACTCTTCTACCTGCTCTATGTAGCTGTCAGTCTCTTTCTGATCAAATCCACTTTATCAACATACCATTGCACAATCTCTAAGCTCATGAGCTATATCTCACCTACTTCATTCCAACAAGTAGGTGTCCTACAGGGTCTCCCATACAATGCCTCATATGGTGCTATACCGATGTTACAATGATGACTGTTGTGTGGATGTGGATTTGGGGGTTGATGGAGAATCTTCATTGGGTTGGCTCACATTGATGATTCTTTGTGTGATCGCCACTTGTCTTTCATTGAAGCCGGTTGATAAGGCATCTATGGGAGATGGTGGTTGTGATGATATGGGTTCTTACTTCACTAGGTTAGCCGCAGGATGCTACCCAACATCTTCCTCGTGCTATGTAGTATTCTTTCCCTTCAAAATAAGCAAAATAGAAAAAAAGAATTATGGATTAGACTAGGTGTAGTAAGCAATAAAGAAAAGATAACAAATAGAAGAACATAAACATGCAACTAAATACTAATCGGAGGGGGGGTTGTCCCCCCATGCATGTACCATGGGTACTTATATGAATGCAATGGATTTATGTGAATAAAATGAATATTGAAAGTAAAATACTCTATTTCACCCTCATACGCTTTGGAGTGGAAGAAGAAAGTGGAGGCCAGTGGACGAAGCTCCGGAGACGCGCTATGGCTTTGAAAGAGGTTTGATTCCTAGTGGATCTAAGCTTCTAGGGGCTTGGGCATAGAGAAGGGGGTTGGAAAGCTCTCTCTTTCTCCTAGAATTCTCTCCTAGGATTTGTAATGTGGCTCCTTAGAATTTTTGGACTGCCTCCTCCTTCAAACTTTTGACCTAGGAGCCAATTTATAGAGTTTGGGAGCTGAAAATCTCTTTAAACACGAAATATAGATCAAGGGCTAGGATTTAAAGCTCTTAAAAAAGCAGAAAATCGAGATATGAGCTCATTGCCTATTGACCTGGAAATAGAAACATTCAGTCGTCGATAGAATCATTTAGTCACTGCTGTGAGAGGCGACTAATCTAAGATTCCAATTTCGTTGTACGCAGTCAATCACTGCTCAAAAGGCAAGGAAATTCGCCATGTTAGCTAGTCACTTGTACATATGGCAACAAGTTACTAAAAATGCATAATTTGAAAAATTAAGATCATAAAATATCGATTATGAATCTAATATCAAATATTGACCAAATCAATCCTAAAAAATCATACTCGTAATTCAAAATTAATTTTCAAATTCAAAATCTACTTAAAATGTTAAGTAAATTGGATTTGGAAATCAAATCTTTAATAATTACGAGAAATAATCATTTAAAATAAAGGACAAATCTAATTTAGTTTAGATTCGTAATTATCTTGATTTTTGGATTTATATTTATTTTATTGTTTTAAGCATTTTCTCCAATTAAATGTAGCTATAACATTAAAAATGTGACAACTTAAAATAAAATCTTGTTTTAAATACAAAAATAAAGATATGATCATAATTTAATGTCATCCATATTTCCTTAATTTTCTTGAATTATTTGGCATTTATATAATATGCGTAGATATTTAAATGATAGAAAATCATAGAAATTATAATAATTATGAGAAAAATCATGATAACATTTATAAATATCCCATATGTTATTTTAAAGTCTGGGATGACAAATTATGTAGGGAGAGATGTCTAGGATTCTCATTGCTTATTCATGTGGCGACGAGACTCGTAGCCTATTGAAATGGCAACTAGTTCTATTGCCTGTTAGACTAGCAACTAGTTTTGTCATCTGTCATATTGGCAACAACCTGATCTTTTATAGTTTACCCCCCGTCTTTTATTTTAATCCACAAAGATCTATTAAAAACCAAAATTACTTCAGAAATTCCATAAAATCATAGTAAAATTGAAAAATAGGTTATAAATTCTTAGCCATGTGATCTAGGGCGCCTCAAGGGTTCCTATCCTAGATGAACTCTAAAAAATGCGAAAATGAGATATCTACATGTTGTTGTAGGCGAGTTTAATCAATGGAAAATGATCTTCCTAGCTTCCTCTGAAATCTAAATTGCAGGCCCGCAACATGTCCTCCAAAGTCTAAATAGTCCTCTCTATCTGTCCATTTGTCTGAGGGTGGTAGGCTGTGTTGAAATTCAGTATAGTGCCAAAAGCCTCTTGCAATGCCCCCCAGACCTCGATGTAAATCTGGTGTCTCTATCAGATACAATTGACACCAGAACTCCATGTAGTCAAACCATCTCAGTCATGTACAGCTCTACTGATTGTGGTAATGGGTGATTCACCCTCATTGGCAAGAAATGTGTTGACTTTGTGAGTCGATCCATAATTATCTAGATTGCTTCATTCTTTCTTCTAGTCTTGGGTAACCCATTCACAAAGTCCATCGATACATGCTCCCATTTCCAGATCAGAATATTTAGAGGTTGCAACATTCCTTTGGACTTCTAGTGCTCAATCTTGACCATCTTGTAGGTTGCACATCTCAACACATGCTCAGCAATCTCTTTCTTTATTCAAGGCCACTAGAAATTCCTTTTCAAGCCTTTGTACATCTTTGTGCTCCCCAGATGAATAATGTACCTAGACCAATGGACTTCTACTTGCTGAGTAGCCATAATCGCCTCCAATAATCTCGAGCGAACAAACAGATTTGCCATCCAAGTTCCAACAAATCTTTAAGACTGTCTCTAAGGTCTACACTCAACCAATTCTTCCAGCATGTGCCATTCCTTGATCATTAAACTGGCCATCGTGTGAGTGCATCTGCTCAAAGCATCAATGACTACATTAGCCTTTCCTAGATGATAGGACAGGCTAAAGTCGTAGTCCTTTAGGTATTCTATCTATTTGCATTGCCTCAAATTCAAATCCTTCTGACTGAAGATATATTTTAGGTTCTTGTGATCTGTGAATACCATAAATTGCTCACCATACAAGTAATGTCTCTAGATCTTTAAAGCAAAGACTACTATAGCCATCTCCAAGTCGTGGGTGGGGTAATTCCTCTCATGACTCTTTAGCTGGCATGAAGCATACGCCACCACTCTTCTATGCTGCATCAAAACGCACCCTAACCCTGATTTATAAGCATCACAGTAAACTGCAAAGCCTCCACTCCGAGAGGGTAGAGTCAACACTAGAGATGTGACCAGAAGAGTCTTTAGCTCATTGAAGCTATCTTTGCATTACCAATCCTAGATGAATGGAACCACTTTCTGTGTCAATCTTGGAGAAGGAAAGGTGCTGCAATCTTGGAGAAGTCTTGTATGAATCTCCTATAATATCTTGCCAAACCCAAGAAAATTTTGATCACTATCACAGTTTTGGACCTGTCCCAACTGCTGACTGCCTTCACTTTGACTGGATCCACTTTGATTCCCTCTCTAGAGATAAGATGGTCAAGAAATGTGACCTTCCACTGCCAAAACTCGCATTTCAAGAACTTTACGTAGAGTTGATACTGTCTTTGGGTCTCCAGCACATTCCTCAAATGCATCTAGTGAGTCTATTTTTGGGGAGTACACGAATACATCATCAACAAATATCACCATTAACTAGTCCAAGTAGGGCCTGAATACTCTATTCATCAAAGTCCATAAAAGTAGCTGGTGCATTCGTCAACCCGAATGGCATAACTAAGAACTCATAGTGACCATATCGAGAACAAAAGGCTATCTTATACACATCGGATTCCTAGATCGGCAACTGGTGATACCCCGATCTCAAATCAATCTTCGAAAAGACTAAAGCTCCCTACAATTGATCAAACAAATCATCTATCCTAGGTAGAGGGTACTTGTTCTTTATGGTGATTTGGTTCAGCATCTTGTAATCTTTGTGGAGACAGAGTGAACCATCCTTCTTCTTGACAAACAAGACTGGTGCACCCCAAGATGACACACTTGGTCTAATAAATCCTTTGTCCAGTAACTCCTGATGTTGATTCTTGAGCTTCCTTAATTCTACTAGTGCCATTTTGTAAGGAGTCTTCGAAATGGAGCTGGATCCTAGCACCAGATCAATCTGGAACTCAACCACTCTGTGTGGTGACATTCCAGGCAAGTCCTCTTGTGACCATGCCAGTGGAACCCTGCACGGCTCTCCTATGATGCATGGAACCACACGAGGAGTCCCGATACGGTCACGGCGAAGATTGTGAATCCGAAGAAGAAGACTAGACTCGGAAACACCAAGGAAAGATAAGAAAAGGATAAGGAAAGGAGTCGCCACCTAGTCTTTGAATGGAAAGACGAGGAAAACCAAACACAAAGGAAAAAATCCAAAAGAAACCAAGGCGAAGAAAACATATGCATGCTTCGTGCCTAATGGATGTAGTGCACAAATCAATGTGGGCTAGAGAAATGGTAAGGATTCTTATTACGCATGGAGAAGGGGTTAAGCACCCCCATGCCCCCGAGAAACTCAGTCTTTCTAGGTTTCCTACTTGCTAATGGTCTATTGTGTGTATGCTTGCCTATTCTGAGTGCACATGCTAAAGATGACTGGAAGACATGCCAAATCAAAGAAATGAAGAAGGAAAAAAGAGAAAAGGATAATCTGAGGGACAAATGTAGGCATTGATAATGCCACTTTACTGTACGTCTATGGGCGATGAGGAAAATCGTAAAAATCGAGAATTCTCGGAAAGTGACACGCAAATCATCGAAAACTTGAAGAAATCCGAGAAAATCAAATTGGAGAAAATAATCCTCTTACAGGTCAATGTCGGCATTGTCAAGCCTATTAATGTACGCCCTCGGCGATGGAAAACCAAATCAAATCAAAATCGTAAAGGTCGGAAGAAATTTGAGAAAGAATATGAAAATTGAGTTTGAAACAAGTCGGAAGTGTGTGCACAATGCAAGAAAGAAGACATAAGAAAATATGCATGAAAAATAGCAACAAAATGTACAAATGCATGTGAGAGTAAAAATTGTAAATTCCAGGGGTTTTTGTGCAAAATTCACAAATTCTGAATGAAGGTTGAAATTCTGAAGCTAAATCATCAAAAATAGTTAGGAAAACACATTTTGTGTAATTTTGAAGAAATTTAGGGTCAAATGTGCAAAATTGTGTATTTTTAGTCAAAATCTGGATTCCTAGGGTTCAACATGCAATTTTGCTAGTAAAACATGTATTTAATGCAATTCTAAAGTATTTCAGGGTTCAATGTGCAAGAAAAAGGTCTTAAGTTTGAAATCCAGGAAGTTCAAGGACTATTCTGTAATTTCTGTCATGAAAATATGCATTCTATGTGAAATCAGTGAAATTTAGGGGTTAAAATGCAATTTTGAACACATCTGAGTGAATATTTAAATTCTCAGGGTTTAATGTGCAATTATGCCAGAAAATTATGCATTCAAAACAGTTTTAGTAAAGCTCAGGGTTTTTTATGCAAAAATGCTGAACTTAAAATGTAAGAAAAGTAAATCAATGGGTTTATGTCAAATTTTTAAACGTGGAAAACATTAATAAAGACTTACAAGGGTTCCTCTGCAATTATCTCAAAACAAATGTTATTAAAAGGATTTTAAAATATATGTAGGGACCTAAAAGTAAAATAAAAGGACGTACCTGCAAGAAAAGAAAAGAGAGAGAAGTTTTCACTAAAATTGTCTAAAAGAAACCTCGTCGATCGCCGGCGACTGACTTCGTCGACGACAACCACCTGGGGAAGCCATCCAAGTCTTCCCCAGCACCCGATCTCATATCATATCCCTAGAAAAGCAAGAGAGAGGCGAAATGGAGTGATCCAATGACTTCGATGAAGGATCGAACGACTGGTTTACCCTCCCCGCTTCGCTTATCGGCGTTGCTGTTTCGACGGCAAGCTCGAGAAGACTAGGGCTGCTGGAGGTGATGGCGTGGCGGTCCGATGATTCGGGGAGGTCAACGGGATGGAGAGGAAAAAGCTCGAGCCAATGGAGGCTAGGAGGGGCATGTGCATGTCTCTTCCGATCCACCCCGTAGTCGACTCTATCCTTTCCAACGAGCTCGACTACGGGAGGAAACAGAGGCCTCGGGGCACTAGGCTATACCTCTGGAAGACCAAAGAGAAGGAAAAGAAGACGCCCAAGCATCCAGATGCAAGTTTGACTACGAGGACTCCTCTCCCTTTATAGCTCGCTAACGTTTCGTCTTCGGCGACATCGTCTCCTTTGGTTCAAGCTCTATGTCACCGAGGATGTCAATCCGGAGGTCATGAGTGGACATGTAGTGTGAAGAGGACCAACGGTTAGAGGCACGGGGGTCTACGGGCTTCCTCCTCCGCCCTCCAACCTCTGCATGGCTTCGTTCATCGTGACGCGATTTCGGCGATGATCTAGTTTTCCTAATGCCTTCTTTCTCTTTCTCACAGTTGCACGGCCTCGTTGATGAAAGATAATGAAGAGATGCCTACCTGGGAGCTACTCTGATGCATGCATGCCATGAAGAGGTGGAGAAACTTACCTGAGTTCAGTGTCTTCTCCGGCGATGACAGTCTCTCTTGCTCAAGTTCAGCAGCACTGGGAACTGGAACTTGTAGGGGACTTTCGAGGGGTGAGGAAGAGGATGAAGTGAACTGGTGATCTGAGGAGCTGAGTGTGCATGTTGATCTCCTACTCAAGCCTCCTTCCCTCCTCTCTTCCAGCCGATGAGGTGGATTGGGTTTAGTGAACTCCGACAAGCATAGAAGCTTGAAGATCACCCTTCTTCGACCGAAATTATCCTTCTCCCCCCTATTCAGTCCACTGTTAATCCCTTTTATAGCCAAGGAAGTCCACCAACTACAATAAACCACCAACAGAACCCGTAACAACCCAACACCTTAACAACCTACCCCAAACAAAATCCTAACCACCTAAACAACTTCTTAACAACCTGAACAACCTGCCACCTTCCCTTCTCCTATCTTCTCTATGTGCATGGATTCCGAACACGTGGACAATGGCTACTAGGGTTTAAGAAGTGGAGGTGACGATGGCTGTTGGAAGCATGAAGTGCATTGGGTGATGATGGGCTACGTGATCAGTTCATTGTGGGCCATGGGTCTGATATCAAAATGGCTGATGGAGGCTAATTTGGAGGAAGTTGGGCTTGGATTTGATTTTGGATTGAACTTTGGGTTTAGGGTGCAATTAGGTCTTTGGTTATTATCTTGGTTTGTAGGATCCGCATAGTTTTGAATGGAAGGTGAAGATCAATTTCATTACTAGGTTAAGGTTAGTAGATGAAACTTGGGTTAAGTTTGTGGGCTTGCATGGGTGAGTGGGCCTAAAAGAGATTTGCAAGTATGGGCTTGGTTTCTGATGTAATTAAGTTTTAGTCTACTTAGCTTGGTGGATTTGCATAGATTTGGATGGGTTTGAGATGTAACTAAGATTTAGATTTTGGTTTGGTGAACTAATTGATCCATTAGGGTTTTAGGTTGAATCAAAGGTTTGGGCTAGTTCTGTGGGTAAAACATGGTGAAGATGTCTAGTTGGCTTTGGTGATAATGATTGAGAATCCAACAAACACACTTCCACTGAGCGAAGACTACCTATAATCCTGCAAAATTGGGGTGTCTACACCTCTAGAAAAACATCAAGGTACTCTTGGACCACTAGTATGTCATGTACACTCAAAGTAGGAGAAGAAGACACTATCACACTAGCTAGATATCTCATGTAGCCTCTAGATAGGTGGTGGTAGACTTTAATTGTAGAAATTATCTTTTTCTGTTCCCCTAGCCTGGTTCCTTGCACCACACACCAGCCTTGACCTAAACATTCTACCATAACTCTCTTTTTGGCATAGTTAATCATAGTTGAATACTGTGTCAGCTAGTCCATCACCAAGATTACATCATATTCTTGCATATCCATAACTATCAGACTGGTCTTGAAGACCTAGTCTCCCAATTTCACATTGACTGACCATAGATATCTCCATACTAGGCTATGCTCTCCCAGTGGGGTCACCACATCGAGCTGGAAAGCCAATCTAGCTAGCTTGCCTCCAATCTCAACAACAAATGACTCAAAGATAAAAGAAAATGAACTTCCTGAGTCGAACAAGACTCTAGCCATTCGGTTAGCCACAAGGAAGGAACCTAATTATCACATACTAATTGCCATTATCATTAACATCATCATAGGAAATAGTGTCAGATACAATAGTACATAAACAAGAAAAGATCATAATACATAACACACTACTACTCCTTACCCTCAACTACGATCCTGGAAGGACCAGCATCAGGAGAAACTATGGTAAATACCCGTCCCTTGGTTGATTGGTAAGGTATATCTCCAGCTGGCTTTGGAGGATCAAGGCAACTTTGTTGAATATGTCTAGTCTTTCCACAGATGTAGTAGACCATCTTTTCTGGATTTCTTTGTTGATGGTAACACTGTACTGCGACATGCCTTGCATGGCCATAGACAAAACAAGGTCTTCTTTCCCCTATGCCGCTGCTCGAACCAACTTGACTATATCCAACACTGCCTCTCCTCACAACTAACTCAAAGCACTCCTTCTTTTTTTCCCTAGAGCTCCTAGAACTGCCAGAGCGCTGCACTCTTGAAATAGAAGATCGTGAAGCAAACTTCTTCTCCTTTCCTTGGGGGTAATCTTGCAGGAGCAACTTGCGGTCCTTCTCATAACGGGCTACCAATTCCATTGCATTTACCAATGTGGAGCATTGGTAGCCTAGGATCCTCAAACTGAGTGTTGGGGTCAGTCCCTCTACAAACCTCTTGGCTCTGTGCTTCTTTATATGAAATGTTTGCAAGAACTGCTCCAATCTAGTGAAGGCTGCCTCATACTCAGCCACAGTCATGCTACCTTGCTCCAGGTTCCTGAATTCTCTATCTAGTCAATTCCTCTCATGTTTTGGGAAGTATTTCTTATCGAAAGCATCCTAGAAATCTTCCCATGAGATCATCAGAAGATTAGAATTTGGGAACTTCATGCGACATGTTGATCTCCACCACTAGTCAGCATTTCCCATGAACTGAAAGGTAGCCAATCGGACCCATTTCTTTACTGGGCACTCCATGCCCTCTAGAATCTTCTCAACCTCTAACAGACACACCTCACAATCCTCTGGTTTGTTCCTGTCATTGAAAGTCAACATGCTCAGATGATGGAACTCCTTGAGCCACGAGTTTGCCTTAGTTCCATCTATATTATTCCTACTGAAAGTCTAGGCAAACCCCTACATCATGTGACTCAGCTTCTGTCAGATGCCTCCCTAGTCACTGTCTTGCTCCTTTCTAAAACTTGCTATGGGATTCCTACCCTTGCCTTGGCTTTTGGGCGGCATTCTGCTACCACCACAAACAAACAAACACACAAACAAACAAATATATTAGGTGCAAACGTTCTTCATTGTGCAGTCTTTAAGGAGTCATTATTTAGACATTGCTAAGCTAGTGTACTTAGTGAACCTATGCTCTGATACCACTTTGTAACGCCCCAACACTACATAATAATATAGAAATTACCCAAATATTTAATTTAAATCTAAATAGGAGAAATAAACAATTAAATAATTATAATTTATTACCCAGACCTATGTGCAGCTAAATGACTCCAAGGATCGCACCAAAACAAGACTACATCATCAACTAATGCACCTGAAACAAGACAATTAAAACCACAAGTGAGTGCCATTATTGTCACCCAGTACATGTCCCAAAACACACAAAACCTGGAAAGGCCTAAGCTGCTACCAAAACTACGGAGAAAACACAAATACCGAAAAGTCGATACTTGCAATTTAGAAAACCCATTAAAACTATGCCTTTTTTAAAACTTTCTTGCCATTTGTTTTCTTTTAAAAATCTCATACACATTTGCAAACCATTTTATGCATTTTAGGAAGCAATTTATTATCTAGAATCCAGCCCAAAACACAAACCTTTTTATTTCTCAAATCACAACAAAATCATGGCTGGAAATTAGCACAAACTACCAATTTCAAACTGAACCAAAACCTATCGTATCACCTTGGCCATAGGTGACCAACCTGGCCACAAGTAGTTGGTGAGGCTCCATCCCTGACCACACTGTAGTACTGCAATGAAGCATCCCCTACAGAAGTTCAACTGCCTCGACCGTAGCCTCAAAGTAGCATACCTTCACTGATACAACCACGAGGTACATCCTCACAACGCCCCTGGTGCACAAGCACCTGGGCACTCTAGCCTCAGACCCAACCAACACTAGTACTAAGGGTAATCCAAGTCCACCATGTCTTGAGTCCTATAGTACCACATAGTCTCGAGGCTCACTCCTTAGACCCATACTTAGCAACCATTGCCTATAGCATGTCTTGCCCACTCAGCGGTCTCACTACACATTATTTTCCACATTTATGGTTTTCACTAACCATTTACCACATTTATTGGCTCACAATCATTTCACATGTATTTCCTACTTATTTTAGGAAATTATCATCACCTTTATTCATTAACCATGTATTTCAATATATTTCCTCTATATATATTCGACATTATTTAATTTCAAAATCACTGAAAATTAGGCATTTCTTTTACTATGCACTGTAGCACGTGCTGGCAAAACACATCGGTCAGTTTCACCTAGTTTCTTCGCAACCTAGTCCTACTAGGTACCTCTGCTTCCTAGTTGCGCCACAAGTATGCGTTGGAAGTTTCCACCTTCCAGATGCACTGCCAGTTTTATAGAAAACTCAAAAAGCTCATAACATATAACCGACTTGAAAAATCTTACTAAAGCCTTACAGAAACACATTCCATGCATCCATGCACATGTATAAACAAACAAAGCTTGCAAATTAACTCCTCAACACAATTATAACACCTCCATGGCATAAATTCACATGATTTCCATTAATCATCCTCATTCTCATTAATTCATGGATAAATCCATTGAAAATTCTGAAAATCACACCACAGGCATGTCATTCAAGATTTCATGCTTTCATAGTAATCTTCATGATAAAACATAATCCTAGGCATGCTCCTAAGAATTTAAAGAGGAGGGGAATGCGTACTGTTTTAAAGATCACCGACGATTCACAACTCCAGCTAGCTCGGGCGTCCTCCAACAAGCCTCGGAAACCTCTGGCAAGCTCTCCTTCCAGTGCATGCCCTTTGCCTTAGGTCACAGTCCTTTAGCAATGGCGGATTTTGCAACGGCATCTCCGGTAGAACTCCTCCTTCCCCCTCACTCTCTCTCTCAGTTTCTCTCGCTCTCCCCCTCTCAACTCCACTCTGCTCTCTCCTCCCCCAACGTGGATGATTAGCTCCTTTAAAATGCCACCACTCAGTCATTTGAAAATCTAGGGGCTCTACAGGTGAGGTGGGTAGCGACGCAGATGCTGGCGGGGCGACGGAACCGACAAGTCTCATCAGTACAGGTGTCAAGTAGTGTTTCACTGCAGCTATTGTTTTCAGGGCTATGCGTCGGCAAAACGAGTTGCTAACATTTTCCAGTTTAATCCACTTATTGCGGGGCATTCATTGTATTTGAAAGAGAGAAAAAGAGTTGTAATTCTCCAACCCTAGCCTTGCCTTAAGCTCCAAGTGCTCTTCAACTACTCAAGGTGATCAAGAGCAACTGTCCGAGTGCTTCAAAGCCCTCGTCATCCAAAAGCAATCAGAGGTTCTCCTGGGAGGAGAAGTAAATCTTGATACAAGTATACAAACGAGGTAAATTCTTTGTTACTTGTAATATTCTAGGAATTGAATATAAGG
>JAMKQA010004151.1:0-13097 GCA_024699735.1 Posidonia australis | reverse complement strand
GGGCGCGAAATCCTCTTGTTGACCTCTTGACCAATTGGTCGAGGTCTTCCCTTGCCTTCCTACGATTTCGCGGGCGTAAAATCCTCCAGTTGACCTCTTGACCATTTGGTTGAGGTCTTCCCTTGCCTTCCTTTGATTGCGCGGGCGCGAAATCCTCTTGTTGACCTCTTGACCAATTGGTCGAGGTCTTCCCTTTCCTTCCTTGGATTTCGCGGGTGCGGAATCCTCCTGTTGACCACTTGACCAATTGGTCGAGGTCTTCCCTTTCCTTCCTTGAATTTCGTAGGCGCGGAATCCTCTTGTTGACCCCTTGACCAATTGGTAGAGTTCTTCCCTTGCCTTCCTTGGATTTCGCAGGCGCGAAATCCTCTTGTTGACCCCTTGACCAATTTGGTTGAGGTCTTCCTTTGCCTTCAGTAGATTTCGCGGGCGCGAAATCCTCATGTTAACATCTTTACCATTTGGTCGAGGTCTTTCCTTGCCTTCCATGGATTTCACGAGCGCGAAATCCTTTTGTAGACCTCTTGACCATTTGGACGAGGTCTTCCTTTGCCTTCCTTGGATTTCGCGTGCGCGAAATCCTCATGTCGACCTCTTGACCATTTGGTCGAGGTCTTTCCTAGCCATCCTTGGATTTCGTGGGCGCGAAATCCGCTTGTTGACCTCTTGACCATTTGGTCGAGGTCTTCCCTTGCCATCCACGGATTTCGTGGGCGTGAAATCCTCTTGTAGACCTCTTGACCATTTGGTCGTGGTCTTCCCTTGCCTTCCTTGGATTTCGCAGGGGTGAAATCCTCTTGTTGAATGCAAAATCCTCTTGTTGAACTCTTGACCATTTGGTCGAGGTCTTCCCTCGCCATCCTTGGATTTTGCAGGCGCGAAATCCGCTTGTTGAACTTTTGACCATTTGGTCGAGGACTTCCCTTGCCTTCCTATGATTTCGCGGGGGCGAAATCCTTTTTTTGACCACTTGACCATTTGGTCGAGGTCTTCCCTTACCTTCTTTGGATTTCGCGGGGGCGAAATCCTCTTTTTGACCACTTGACCATTTGGTCGAGGTTTTCCCTTGCCTTCCTTGAATTTTGCGGGTGCAAAATCCTCTTGTTGACCTCATGACCATTTGGTGGAGGTCTTCTCTTGCCTTCCTTGGATTTCACAGGCGCGAAAACCTCATGTCGTCCTCTTGACCATTTGGTCGACGTCTTCCCTTGCCTTCCTTGAATTACGCGGGCACGGAATCCTCTTGTCGACCTATTGACCATTTGGTCAAGGGCTTCCCTTGCCTTCCTTGGATTTCGCGGGCTCGAAATCCTCTTGTCGACCTCTGGACAATTTGGTCGAGGTCTTCCCTTGCCTTCCTTGGATTTTGCGGGCGCAAAATCCTCTTGTTGACCTTTTGACTATTTGGTCGAGGTCTTCTCTTTCCTTCCTTGGATTTCGCAGTCGCGAAATCCTCAGGTCGTCCTCTTGACCATTTGGTCGAGGTCTTCCCTTGCCTTCCTTGGATTACGTGGGGTTGAAATCCGCTTTTTGACCACTTGACCATTTGGTTGAGGTTTTCCCTTGCCTTCCTTGGAATTTGCGGGCGCAAAATCCTCTTGTTGACCCCTTGACCATTCGGTTGAGGTCTTCCCTTGCCTTCCTTGGATTACACAGGCACGAAATCCTCATGTCGTCCTCTTGACCATTTGGTCGACGTCTTCCCTTGCCTTCCTTGGATTTCGCGGGCTCGAAATCCTCTTGTCGACCTCTTGACCATTTGGTCGAGGTCTTCCCTTGCCTTCCTCGGATTCTGCGGGCGCAAAATCCTCTTGTTGACCACTTGACCATTTGGTTGAGGTCTTCTCATGCCTTCCTTGGATTTCGCAAGCGCGAAATCATCTTGTCGTCCTCTTGACCGTTTGGTCGACGTCTTCCCTAGCCTTCCTTGGATTACGCGGGCATGAAATCCACTTGTCGACCTCTTGACCATTTGGTCGAGGTCTTCCCTTACCTTCCTTGGATTTAGCGGGCGAGAAATCCTCTTGTTGACCTCTTGACCATTTGGTTGAGGACTTCCTTTTCTATCCATGGATTTCGTGGTTGTCCTCTTGACCATTTGGTCGAGGTCTTCCCTTGACTTCCTTGGATTACGCGGGCGCGAAATCCTCTTGTCGACCTCATGACCCTTTGGTCGAGGTCTTCCCTTGCCTTCCTAGGATTTCGCAGGCGTGAAATCCTCATGTTGACCTCTTGACCATTTGGTTGAGGTCTTGGATTTCTATCCTTTGATTTCCCAGGCGCGAAATTCTCGAAATCCTCTGTTTACCACTAGACCATTTGGTCGAGGTCTTCCCTTGCCTTCCTTGAATTTCGCAGGCGCGAAATCCTCTTGTTGACCTCATGACCATTTGGTCGAGGTCTTCCCTTGCTTTTCTTGGATTTCGCGGGCGTGAAATCCTCTTGTTGACCTCTTGACCTTTTGGTTGAGGTCTTCCGTTTCTATCCTTTGATTTCGCGGGCGCGAAATTCTTGAAATCCTTTCGTTGACCACTAGACCATTTGGTCGAGGTCTTCCCTTGCCTTCCATGAATTTCGCAGGTGCGGAATCCTCTTGTTGACCTCTTGACCATTTGGTCGAGGTCTTCCCTTGCCATCATTGGATTTCGCGGGCGCGAAATCCTCTTGTTGACCTCTTGACTATTTGGTGGAGGTCTTCCCTTGCCTTCCTTGGATTTCGCGGGCGTGGAATCCTCTTGTTGACCTCTTGACCATTTGGTCGAGGTCTTCGCTTGCCTTCCTTGAATTTCGCAGGCGCGGAATCCTCTTGTTGACCTATTGACCATTTGCTCGAGATCTTTCCTTGCCTTACTTAGATTTCGCGGGCGTGAAATCGTCTTGTTGACCTCTTGACCATTTATTCGAGGTCTTTCCTAGCCTTGCTTGGATTTTGCGGGCGCGAAATCCTCCTGTTGACCGCTTGACCATTTCGTCAAGGTCTTCCTTTGCTTTCCTCGGATTTCGCGGGTGCAAAATGCTCTTGTTGACCTCTTGACCATTTGGTCGAGGTCTTCCCTTGCCTTCCATGTATTTCGCAGGCACGAAATCCTCTTGTTGACCTCTTGACCTTTTGGTCGAGGACTTCCTTTTCTATCCTTGGATTTCGCAGGAACGAAATCCACGAAATCCACTGGTTGACCATTTGACCAATTGGTCGAGGTCTTCCCTTGCCATCCTTGGATTTCGCGGGCACGAAATCCTCATGTTGACCTCTAGACAACAAGGTCGTGGTCTGCCATCTCCCTCCTTGGATTTCGCAGGCGCGGAATCCTCTTGTTGACCTCATGACCAATTGGTTGAGGTCTTCCCTTGCCTTACCTGAATTTCGCAGGCGCGGAATCCTTTTGTTGACCTCTTGACCATTTGGTCGAGGTCTTCCCTTGCCATCCTTGGATTTCGCGGGCGCGGAATCCTCTTGTTGACCTCTTGACCATTTGGTCGAGGGCTTCCCTTGACTTCATTGAATTTCGCAGGCGCAGAATCCTCTTATTGACCGCTTGACCATTTGGTCGAGTTCTTCCCATGGCTTCCTTTGATTTCGCGGGCGCGAAATCCTCTAGTTGACCTCCTGACCATTTGGTCGAGATCTTCCCTAGCCTTCATTGGATTTTGCGGGCGCGAAATCCTCATGTTAACCTCTTGGCCATTTATTCGAAGTCTTTTCTTGCCTTCCTTGGATTTTGCGTGCGAGGAATCCTCTTGTTTACCTCTTGACCATTTGGTCGAGGTCCCCCCTTGCCTTCATAGGATTTCGCGGGCGCGAAATCATCTTGTTGACCTCTTGACCATTTGGTCGAGGTCTTCCCATGCCTTCCTTGGATTGTGCGGCCGCGAAATCCTCTAGTTGATCTCTTGACATTTTGGTCGAGGTCTTCCCTTGCCTTCCTTGGATTTCGCGGGCGCGGAATCCACCTGTTGGCCACTTGACCATTTGGTCGAGGTCTTCCCTTGCCTTCCTTGAATTTCGTAGGCGCGGAATCCTCTTATTGACCTCTTGACCCTTTGGTCTCGGTCTTCCCTTGCCTTCCTAGGATTTTGCGGGCGCGAAATCCTCTTGTTGACCTCTTCACCATTTGGCCGAGGTCTTCCCTTGCCTTACTTGGATTTTACGGGCGCGAAATCCTCTTGTTGACCTCTTGACCATTTGGTCGAGGTCTTCCCACGCCCTCCCTGGATTTCGTGGGCGCGAAATCGTCTTGTTGACCTCTTGACCATTTGGTCGAGTTCTTCACTTGCCTTCATTTGATTTCGCAGGCGCGAAATCTTCTTGTTGACATCTTGACCATTTGGTCGAGGTCTTCCCTTGCCTTCCATGGATTTCGCGGGTGCGAAATCCTCTTGTTGATCTCTTGACCATTTGGTCGTGGTCTTCCCTTGTGTTCCTTGGATTTTGCGGGCGCAAAATCCTCTTGTTGACCTCTTGACCATTTGGTCGAGGTCTTCTCTTGCCTTCCTTGGATTTTGCAGGCGTGAAATCCTCATGTCGTCCTCTTGACCATTTGGTTGATGTCTTCCCTTGCCTTCCTTGGATTACGTGGGCGCGAAATCCTCTTGTCGACCTCTTGACCATTTGGTCGAGGTCTTCCCTTGCCTTCCTTGGATTTTGCGGGCGCAAAATCCTCTTATTGACCTCTTGACCATTTGGACGAGGTCTTCTCTTGCCTTCCTTGGATTTCGCAGGCACGAAATCCTCAGGTCGTCCTCATGGCCATTTGGTTGAGGTCTTCCCTTGCTTTCCTTGGATTTCGCGGGCATGAAATCCTCTTGTCGACCTCTTGACCCTTTGGTCGAGGTCTTCCCTTGCCTCCCTTTGATTTCGCGGGCGTGAAATCCTCTTGTTGACCTCTTGACCTTTTGGTTGAGGTCTTCCTTTTCTATCCTTGGATTTCGCGGGCGCGAAATTCGTGAAATCCTCACGTTGACCACTAGACCATTTGGTCGAGGTCTTCCCTAGCCTTCCTTGAATCTCGTAGGCGCGGAATCCTATTTTTGACCTCTTGACCATTTGGTCGAGGTCTTCCCTTGCCATCATTGGATTTCGCGGGCGCGAAATCCTCTTGTTGACCTCTTGACTATTTGGTGGAGGTCTTCCCATGCCTTCCTTGGATTTCGCGGGCGCGGAATCCACTTGTTGACCTCTTGACCATTTGGTCGAGGTCTTCCCTTGCCTTCCTCGAATTTCGCAAGCGCGGAATCCTCTTGTTGACCTGTTGACCATTTGGTCGAGATCTTTCCTTGCCTTCCTTAGATTTCGCGGGCGGGAAATCCTCTTGTTGACCTCTTGACCATTTATTCGAGGTCATCCCTAGCCTTCCATGGATTTTGCGGGCGCGAAATCCCCTTGTTGACATTTCACCATTTAGTCAAGGTCTTCCTTTGCTTTCCTTGGATTTCGCGGGTGCGAAATGCTCTTGTTGACCTCTTGACCATTTGGTCGAGGTCTTCCCTTGCCTTCCTTGGATTTTGTGGGCGCGAAATCCTCTTGTTGACCTCTTGACCTTTTGGTCGAGGACTTACTTTTCTATCCTTGGATTTCGTGGGCACGAAATCCACTGGTTGACCATTTGACCAATTGGTCGAGGTCTTCCCTAGCCATCCCTGGATTTCGCCGGCACGAAATCCTCATGTTGACCTCTTGACAACTTGGTCGTGGTCTTCCATTGCCCTCCTTGGATTTCGCGGGCGCGGAATCCTCTTGTTGACCTCATGACCAATTGGTCGAGGTCTTCCCTTGCCTTCCTTGAATTTCGCAGGCGCGGAATCCTTTTGTTGACCTCTTGACCATTTGGTCAAGGTCTTCCCTTGCCATCATTAGATTTCGCGGGCGCGGAATCCTCTTGTTGACCTCTTCACCATTTTGTCGAGGTCTTCCCGTGCCTTCCTTGAATTTCGCAGGTGCGGAATCCTCTTATTGACCGCTTGACCATTTGGTCGAGGTCTTCCCTTGCCTTCCTTGGATTTCGCGGGCGGAAAATCCTCTTGTTGACATCTTGAACATTTATTCGAAGTCTTTTCTTGCCTTCCTTGGATTTTGCGAGCGAGGAATCCTCTTGTTGACCTCTTGACCATTTGATCGAGGTCTTCCGTTGCCTTCCTTCGATTTCGTGGGCGCGAAATCATCTTATTGACCTCTTGACCATTTGGTCGAGGTCTTCCCATGCCTTCCGTGGATTGTGCAGCCGTGAAATCCTCTAGTTGACCTCTTGACATTTTGGTCGAGGTCTTCCCTTGCCTTCCTTGGATTTCGCGGGTGCGGAATCAACCTGTTGACCACTTGACCATTTGGTCGAGGTCTTCCCTTGCCTTCCTTGAATTTTGTAGGCGCGGAATCCTCTTGTTGACCACTTGACCCATTGGTCTAGGTCTTCCCTTGCCTTCCTTGGATTTCGTGGGCGCGAAATCCTCTTGTTGACCTCTAGACCATTTGGTCGAGGTCTTCCGTTGCCATCCTTGGATTTCACGGGTGTGAAATCCTCTTGTTGATCTCTTGACCATATGGTCGAGGTCTTCCCGTGCCTTCATCGGATTTCGCGGGCGCGAAATTCCCATATCGACCACTTGACCATTTGGTCGAGGTCTTCCCTTGCCTTCCTTGGATTTCGTGGGCGGGAAATCCTCTTGTCGACCTCTTGACCATTTGGTCGAGGTCTGCCTTTGCCTTCCTAGGATTTCGTGGGCGCGAAATTCTCTTGTCGAGCTCTTGACCATTTGGTCGTGGTCTTCCCTTGCATTCCTTGGATTTCGTGGGCACGAAATCCTCTTCTTGACCTCTTGACCATTTGGATGAGGACTTCGTTTTCTATCCATGGATTTTGCTGGCGAGAAATTTGCGAAATCCTCTTGTTGACCACATGACCATTTGGTCGAAGTCTTCCCTTGCCATCCGTGGATTTCACGGGCGCGAAATCCTCTTGTTGAACGCTTGACAATTTGGTCGAGGTCGTCCCCTGCTTTCCTTTATTTTCGTGGGCGCGGAATCCTCTTGTTGACCTCTTGACCATTTAGTCTCGGTCTTCCCTTGCCTTCCTTGGATTTCGTGGGCACGAAATCCACTTGTTGACCTCTTGACCATTTGGTCGAGGTCTTCCCTTGCCTTCCATGGATTTCACGGGCGCGAAAGCCCTATGTTGACCTCTTGACCATTTGGTTGACGTCTTCCATTGCCATCATCGGATTTCGCGGGCGCGAAATCCTCTTGTCGACCTCTTGACCATTTGGTCGAGGTCTTCCCTTGCCTTCCTTGGATTTCGTGGGCGTGAAATCCTCTTGTCGACCTCTTGACGATTTGGTCGAGGTCTTCCCTTGCCTTCCTTGGATTTCGTGGGCGCGAAATCCTCTTGTCGACCTATTGACCATTTGGTCAAGGTCTTCCCTTGCCTTCCTTGGATTTCGCGGGCACACAATCCTCTTGTTGACCTCTTGACCATTTGGTCAAGGTCTTCCCTTGCCTTCCTTGGATTTCGAGGGCACGAAATTCTCTTGCTGACCTCTTGACCAATTGGTCGATGTCTTCCTTCGCTTTCCTTGGATTTCGTGGGCGCGAAATCCTCTTGTTGACCGCTTGACCATTTGGTCGAGGACTTCCCTTGGCTTCCTTTGATTTCGCGGGCGCGCAATCCTCTTGTTGACCTCTTGACCATTTGGTCGAGGTCTACCCTTGCCTTCCTTGGATTTCGCGGGCGCGGAATCCTCTTGTTGACGTCTTCACCATTTGGTCGAGGTCTTTCCTTGCCTTCCTCGGATTTTGCGGGCGCGAAATCCTCTTGTTGACCTCTTGATCATTAGGTCGAGGTCTTCCCATGCCTTCCCTGGATTTCGCTGGGGCGAAATCGTCTTGTTGACCTCTTGACCTTTTGGTCGAGTTCTTCACTTGCCTTCATTTGATTTCGCGGGCGCGAAATCTTCTTGTTGACATCTTGACCATTTGGTCGAGGTCTTCCCTTGCCTTCCAACAATTTTGCGGGCGGGAAATTCTCTTGTTGACCGATTGGCTATTTGGTCGAGGTCATCCCTTGCCTTCCTTGGATTTTGTGGGTGTGAGATCCTCTATTTGACCTCTTGACCATTTGGTCGAGGTCTTCCTTTGCTTTCCTTGGATTTCGCAGCTGCGAAATCCTCTTGTCCACCTCTTGACCATTTGGTCGAGGTCTTCCCCTGACTTCCTTGGATTTCGTGGGCATGAAATCCTCTTGTTGACCCCTTGACCATTTGGTCGTGGTCTTCCTTTTCTATCCTTGGATTTCGTGGGCGCGAAATCCACGAAATCCTCTTGTTGACCACTTGACCATTTGGTCGAGGTCTTCCCTTGCCTTCCTTGGATTTCACAGGCGCGGAATCCTCTAGTTGACCTCTTGACCATTTGGTCGAGGTCTTCCCTTGCCGCCCGCGAAATCCTCTTCTTGAACTCTAGAAAATTTGGTCGAGGTCTTCCCTTGCCTGCCTTGGATTTCGCAGGAACGAAATCCTCTTGTTGCCTCTTGATCATTTGATCGAGGCCTTTCCGTTTCTTCCTTGGACATCGCGGGCGCAAAATCCTCTTGTCGACCTCTTGATCATTTGGTCGAGGTCTACCCTTGCCTTCCTTGGATTTCGTGGGCGCGAAATCCTCTTGTTGACCACTTGACCATTTGGTCGAGGTCTTCCCTTGCCTTCCGTGGATTTCGCGGGCGCGAAATCCTCCTGTTGACCTCTTGATCATTTGGTCGAGGGCTTCCCTTGCCTTCCTTGGATTTCGCGGGAGCGAAATCGTCTTGTTGGCCTCTTGACCATTTGGTGGAGGACTTCCGTTGCTTTCCTTGGATTTCGTGGGCGCGAAATCCTCTATTTGACCTCTTGACCAATTGGTCGAGGACTTCCCTTGCCTTCCTTTAATTCCGCGGGCACGCAATCCTCTTGTTGACCTCTTCACCGTTTGGTCGAGGTCTTCCTTTGCCTTCCTTGGATTTCGCGGGCGTCAAATCCTCTTGTCGACCTCTTGACCATTTGGTCGAGGTCTTCCCTTCCCTTCTTTGGATTTCGCAGGCGCGAAATCCTCTTGTCGTCCTCTTGACCATTTGGTCGAGGTCTTCCCTTGCCTTCCTTGGATTTCGCGGGCGCAAAATCCTCCTGTCGACCTCTTGACCATTTGGTCGAGGTCTTCCCATGCCTTCCCTATATTTCGCGGGCGCGAATTCGTCTTGTTGACCTCTTGACCATTTGGTCGAGGTCTTCCCTTGCCTTCAGTTGATTTCGCGGGCGCGTAATCCTCTTGTTGACCTCTTGACCATTTGGTCGAGGTCTTCACTTGCCTTCCATGGATTTCGCCGGTGCGAAATCCTTTTTTTGACCTCTTGACCATTTGGTCGAGGTCTTCCTTTGCCTTCTTTGGATTTCACGGGTGCGAAATCCTCTTGTCGTCCTCTTGACCATTTGGTCGAGGTCTTCCCTTGCCTTCCTTGGATTTCGCCGGCACGAAATCCTCTTGTTGACCTCTTGACCATTTGGTCGAGGTCTTCCCTTGCCATCCTTGGATTTCGCGGGTGCAGAATCCTCTTATTGACCTCTTGAGCATTTGGTCAAGGACTTCCCTTGCCATCCTTGGATTTCGCGGGCGTGAAATCCTCATGTTAACCTCTTGACAATTTTGTCAAGGTGTACCCTTGCCTCTTGTGGATTTCGCAGGCGCGGAATCCTCTTGTTGACCTCTAGACCATTTGGTCTAGGTCTTCCCTTACCTTCCATGGATTTCACGGGCGCGAAATCCTCTTGTTAACCTCTTGACCATTTGGTCGAGGTTTTCCCTTGCCTTCCTTGGATTTCGCGAGTGCGAAATCCTCTTGTTGACCTCTTGACCATTTGGTCGAGGTCTTCCCTTGCCTTCCTCGGATTTCACGGGTGCGAAATTCTCTTGTCGACCGCTTGACCATTTGGTCGAGGTCTTCCCTTGCCTTCCGTGGATTTCGTGGGTGCGAAATCCTCTTGTTGACCTCTTGAGCATTTGGTCGAGGTCTTCCCTTGCCTTCCTTGGATTTCGCGCCTGCGAAATCCTCTTGTTGACCTGTTGACCATTTGGTCAAGGTCTTCCCTAGCCTTCCTTCGATTTCGCGGGCACGCAATCCTCTTGTTGACCTCTTGACCATTTTGTCAAGGTCTTCCCTTGCCTTCTTTGGATTTCGCAGGCGCGAAATTCTCTTGTTGACGTCTTGACCAATTGGTCGAGGTCTTCCTTCGCTTTCCTTTGATTTCGTGGGCGCGAAATCCACTTGGTGACCTCTTGACCATTTGGTCGAGGTCTTCCCTAGGCTTCCTTTGATTTCGCGGGCGCGCAATCCTCTTGTTGACCACTTGACCATTTGGTCGAGGTCTACCCTTGCCTTCCTTGGATTTCGTGGGCGCGGAATCCTCTTGTTGACCTCTTCACCATTTGGTCGAGGTCTTCCCCTGCCTTCCTTGGATTTTGCGGGTGCGAAATCGTCTTGTTGACCTCTTGACCATTTGGTCGAGGTCTTCCAATGCCTTCCTTGATTTCGCGGGCGCGAAATCGTCTTGTTGACCTCTTGACCATTTGGTCGAGTTCTTCACTTGCCTTCATTTGATTTCGCGGGCGCGAAATCTTCTTGTTGACATCTTGACCATTTGGTCGAGGTCTTCCCTTGCCTTCCAAGGATTTTGCGAGCGCGAAATTCTCTTGTTGACCTATTGGCTATTTGGTCAAGGTCATCCCTTGCCTTCCTTGGATTTTGTGGGTGCGAGATCCTCTTGTTGACCTCTTGACCATTTGGTCGAGGTCTTCCTTTGCTTTCCTTGGATTTCGCAGCTGCGAAATCCTCTTGTCCACCTCTTGACCATTTGGTCGAGGTCTTCCCCTGACTTCCTTGGATTTCGTGGGCGCGAAAACCTCTTGTTGACCCCTTGACCATTTGGTCGTGGTTTTCCTTTTCTATCCTTGGATTTCGTGGGCGCGAAATCCACGAAATCCTATTGTTGACCACTTGACCATTTGGTCGAGGTCTTCCCTTGCCATCCTTGGATTTCGCGGGCGCAGAATCTTCTTGTTGACCTCATCACCATTTGGTCGAGGTCTTCCCTTGCCTTCCTTGGATTTCACAGGCGCGGAATCCTCTAGTTGACCTCTTGACCATTTGGTCGAGGTCTTCCTTTGCCGCCCGCGAAATCCTCTTCTAGACCTCTACAAAATTTGGCCGAGGTCTTCCGTTGCCTTCCTTGGATTTCGCGGGCACGAAATCCTCTTGTTGCCTCTTGATCATTTGATCGAGGACTTTCCGTTTCTTCCTTGGACATCGCGGGCGCGAAATCCTCTTGTCGACCTCTTGACCATTTGGTCGAGGTCTTCCCTTGCCTTCCTTGGATTTCGTGGGCGCGAAATCCTCTTGTTGACCTCTTGACCATTTGGTCGAGGTCTTCCCTTGCCTTCCGTGGATTTCGCGGGCGCGAAATCCTCTTGTTGACCTCTTGACCATTTGGCCGAGGGCTTCCCTTGCCTTCCTTGGATTTCGCATTTCGCGGGAGCGAAAACGTCTTGTTAGCCTCTTGACCATTTGGTGGAGGACTTCCTTTGCTTTCCTTGGATTTCGTGGGCGCGAAATCCTCTATTTGACCTCTTGACCAATTGGTCGAGGACTTCCCTTGCCTTCCATTAATTCCGCGGGCACGCAATCCTCTTGTTGACCTCTTCACCGTTTGGTCGAGGTCTACCCTTGCCTTCCTTGGATTTCGCGAGCACGGAATCCTCTTGTTGACCTCTTGACCCTTTCGTCGTGGTCTTCCCTTGCCTTCCTATGATTTTGCGAGCGCGAAATCCTCTTGTTGACCTCTTAACCATTTGATCGAGGTCTTCCCCTGCCTTCCGTGGATTTTGCGGGCGTGAAATCCTCTTGTCATCCTCATGACCATTTGGTCGAGGTCATCCTTTGCCTTCCGTGGATTTCGTAGGCGCGGAATCCTCTTGTTGACCTCTAGACCATTTGTTCGAGGTCTTCCCTTGCCGCCCGTGAAATCCTCTTCTTGACTTCTAGACAATTTGATCGTGGTCTTGCCTTGCCTTCCTTGGATTCCGCTGGTGCGCAATCCGTTTGTTGACAGCTTGACCATTTGGTTGAGGTCTACCCATGCCTTCCTTGGATTTCACAGGCACGGAATCGTCTTGTTGACCTCTTGACCATTTGGTCGAGCTCTTCCCTAGCGTTGCTTGGATTTCGTGGGCGCGAAATCCTCTTGTTGACCTCTTGACCATTTGGTCGAGGTCTTCCCTTGCCCTCCTTGGATTTCGCGGGCGTGAAATCCTCTTGTTGACCTCTTGACCATTTGGTCGAGGTCTTCCTTTGCGTTCCTTGGATTTCGCGGGGGTCAAATCCTCTTGTCGACCTCTTGACCATTTGGTCGAGGTCTTCCCTTCCCTTCTTTGGATTTCGCAGGCGCGAAATCCTCTTGTCGTCCTCTTGACCATTTGGTCGAGGTCTTCCCTTGCCTTCCTTGGATTTTGCGGGCGCAAAATCCTCCTGTCGACCTCTTGACCATTTGGTCGAGGTCTTCCCATGCCTTCCCTATATTTCGCGGGCGCGAATTCGTCTTGTTGACCTCTTGACCATTTGGTCGAGGTCTTCCCTTGCCTTCCTTGGATTTCACCGGCACGAAATCCTCTTGTTGACCTCTTGACCATTTGGTCGACGTCTTCCCTTGCCATCCTTGGATTTCGCGGGTGCAGAATCCTCTTATTGACCTCTTGAGCATTTGGTCAAGGACTTCCCTTGCCATCCTTGGATTTCGCGGGCGTGAAATCCTCTTGTTAACCTCTTGACAATTTTGTCAAGGTGTACCCTTGCCTCTCGTGGATTTCGCAGGCGCGGAATCCTCTTGTTGACCTCTAGACCATTTGGTCTAGGTCTTCCCTTGCCTTCCATGGATTTCGCGGGCGCGAAATCCTCTTGTTGACCTCATGACCATTTGGTCGAGGTTTTCCCATGCCTTCCTTGGATTTCGCGAGTGCGAAATCCTCTTGTTGACCTCTTGACCATTTGGTCGAGGTCTTCCCTTGCCTTCCTCGGATTTCACGGGTGCGA
>JAMKQA010004148.1:0-12820 GCA_024699735.1 Posidonia australis | reverse complement strand
TATGGTTTTCCTTGTCTTCCATAATAGACTAGGTGGCGACTCCTGCATTTTTGCATTTGTTTTGTTTTTCGACGTGATTTTGCCGACCGATTTCACATTCTTTTGCGGAATCTCCTCGCCGGCATGGTTACAAACCCAATAGAGAAAGTCTTCTTATCCCTGGTGTGGTCCACGCAACGCCTCCAGCATTATATGATGGCATATCCAGTTTTGTTGTTGTGTCGGCATGACCCTATCAAGTATCTATTCTAGAAGCCAGCATTGGTGGGCAAATGTGTCAAATGGCAGTTGATGTTATCCCAATACGATATCACCTTTGTCACACAAAAATCCATGAAGGGACAAGCCATGGTAGATCATTTGGCCAACTTACCTTTGTCAGAATATCAGCCTTTGTAGACCTAGTTCCCAGATGAAGATATATTGTTTACAATGGGCGAGGAGGAGCTGGAAGGACCTCAGAATGAGCATCAGTGGTGTCTGTACTTCGATGGTGTAGTCAATAAGCGAGGGAGAGGCATCGGTGCAGTTCTGACCACGCCACACGGACAGCTTATTCCCTTTGCAAGGAAGCTGACATTTGAATGCACCAATAATGAAGTTGAATATGAGGCCTATATTTTAGGTTTACAAGTGGCAAGGGACCAAGGCATCCGAGAACTCCACGTTTTTGGCGACGCAATGTTTGTTATTTCGCAAGTCAAAGGCGTTTGGAAGACAAAAGACAAGAAGCTCGTACTATATCATGAACATTTGCTGAAATTGACTGAAGAATTTGAAGATGTCAAATTTTCCTTCATGAAAAGAGCTAAGAATGCATATGCAGACGCTCTGGCAACTCTGGCATCATGGTTATCACTCCTAGAGGCACAGGCTATAGATATTTCGGTCACCTGCATTGAACAGCTGGCACATTGTATGCATATCCAAGAGGCACCATCATCAGCTGAACTGCCTTGGTATAATGATATTAAAGCTTTTTTGGAGTCTGCCATTTTCCCTCCCGACATTTCTGCATCAGATAAGAAGACCCTGACACGCTTAGCATCCAATATGTGCTCGGGGCTGGGCAACTATATAGAAGGTCTTATAGTCAGATGCTTCTCAGGTGCGTAGACAAAAAGGAGGCAGATATGCTAATGTTGAAAGTCCACACAGGCACCTGCGGTCCACACATGAATGGGGTTCTCCTAGCCAAGAAAATTATGCTACAGGAGTATTTCTGGTCCACCATGGAAACGGACTGTTGCTAGTTTGTCAGAAGATGCCATAACTGCCAAATACACGGCAATTTTATACATGCTCCCCCGCAACAATTGCATAGCATGTCATCAGCCTTGCCGTTTTCTACTTGGGGAATTGATGTTATTGGGGCCATTCATCCTGCTGCATCCAATGGGCACCGTTATATCCTGGTAGCCATTGATTATTTCACAAAATGGGTTGAGGCGGCATCATACAAGACAATCACAACAGCTATTACTGAAAAATTCATCAAGAATAATATTGTCGCCAGATATGGGGTTCCATTTGCTATCATTTTCGACAACGGAGCTAATTTCACAGCAAAGAGAGTTGAGGATTTCTTCCAAAGTTGCAGGATCAGACATCACAGATCCTCCCCCTATCGACCGTAGATGAATGGGGCAGTAGAGTCGGCTAATAAAAATCTGGTAAAAATCTTGAAGAAGATGGCCGAGACTCATAAAGATTGGCATGAGAAGCTGCCTTATGCATTATGGGCTTACAAGACCTCTATCCGGACATCAACAGGAGCAACACCTTACTCTTTGGTGTATGGCATGGAGGCGGTCCTTCCCTTTGTAGTCGAGATTCCATCATTAAGAATCTTGAAGGAGGCAGAATTAGAAGAGGCTGAGTGGGTACAGGACCGTAATGTTCAGCTAGATGTAATTGATGAGCACAGATTGCAAGCTTTGCATCAGGCCCAATGCTACCAGAAAAGAGTGGCCCGAGCCTATCAAAAGAAAGTCCGTCCTAGAAGTTTTGAACCAGGGGAGTTGGTTCAAGGTGCCATTCATTTGCCCGATGCATGGGGAAAATTTAGGCCCAACTGGCGCAGACCCTTTGTGGTTAAGGAGGCCTTGTCAGGGGGTGCAATCATTCTTGAAGGCATGGATCATAGAGAGCAGTCAGAGCCTGTCAATGCCTCTTATTTAAAGAAGTACTATCAGTGACTCTTAGTCAATCCTAACGCCTTGCACCATGAGCCATGCATTTTCATCCTTCTTCTTTCTCAACTACTAATATTTTATTTTTATTGCATTCTAGCACAACATGAATAATCTCCTGCACCTTTTCTTTTTGCATAACATCATCAATGCCCGAAGAGGAAAATCGGAAGCCTGCCTACGTAGGACAAGTCAAGTCCTCCTCATGTGCTACTACCCTAGATGCTTAGGGTGTGAGAGAGGGATTTCAGAGAAATGGGCTAAATGAAGAAATCCCCATGAGACCTATATCTCCAGAGGGAGGAAAAATGTTAGGTCTAGAGAGAGTGTGAGCATTAAAGAAAAAATACACTGACCTTGGAGCATAAAAGAAAATAGGAAGACAGAAGCTAAGCTCCACTGAGAGAGGCATGTGAACAACCTTACTCCTACCATAAAACTTGGAGAGGAGTCGGAGCATGCACTTACTAAGCCCACATGATCAAAGGGACTAGCCACCCCTTTAGCACAAGGGAAATAGCAGCCACCCCCTCAACCTAAGTGTATTTTACCTCCAAGCAGGAGTAGGGTAGGTTTAGTAGCCAATGAGGGAGAAAAGAAAATGAATCCTTAGAAAAGTAGGTATAGGGCCCCAAGGTTTTGGCATGAGGCCCATAAATCTGAAGGAGAGCCACAAATAAACCTAAGTGCCTAGGTTAGTGCCACATGAGTCGAGGACAGTGTCACCTCCTACAACAGGCAAAATAGGCTTCCTTGGCACTGAGGGCATCAATATATCAATTAACCCTCACTCTGCATTCGCACTTTTTGCATAGCATTTAGTTGTTGGTCAAGCATATTTGCATTTACTTTGCAAGGCATTTTGGCCGTATTTCGACCAGGGGCATGTCAGCTGCCTTATTGGTCGTGGTATGGGCAAATAGCCTTTCGACTAGGGGCATGCTAGTCGCTTCTTTAATTGGAAGAATCAGAGACCAGGGGCATGCCGGTTATTTAATCTTGCAAGCAGTTCTGGAAATACATGAGCAAATGCAAGCAATGCAGAAATGACATAAATTATTATTGTGGTCCATCACCGATACATGTATTGCTAATCAATTCTAGGCCTTTTTGAACTGCAAGCACCTGTGAAACCAATGCTGCTAGGTGGGATCTCACTCAAAGGCCATGTCTCCCGTATCTCGACTTCGTATTCCACCATACAGCCATAACCCTCAGTGATGGCATGATCAGAGGATTTGATGCTAACCTACATCTTGCGGGCCAGTTCTAAAGTTGTTGCATTTGAGCCAACTATATACCTCTTGTACCGGTTAGGGCAGGGGCTTTGCTCAATAGAATCTTAGCAGAAGCCGAACTGGAAGAGGACCCGGATGGGATGATACTCCATACCTCTCGAAAATCCTGGAAGGACCACGAGCCGCATATCCCTGGCATTAAAAAAGGCTGTAAAGGTCCTGGACGCCGAGGATATAATGCACCATGTCACTGAATCCTCATCAAGATTCTATAGTCTGTTGCACAGCTCTTGCACCCCTAGGAGAGTCTTAGAATGGTGGGTAAGGCTATAGGCTTCAAAAGCAGACGGCCAAGGGCGAAGAATCTTCATCCCCATATGGGCAGCAAACCAAACCTGGCAAAGAAAGAATCATGATTAAGAAAAGCACAGTAGAATATTTAAGTATAAAATGGTTTGCTTACTTGCACCAGGGCACCACATCCATGGAAATGGCGGGAACGCTTCAATGCTCGGTCCAAACCAATATAGGTTTCAACAAGGAGAACAGGAGCCAAATCAATCTGGCGAACAACAATCGCCCAGGTTATCTCTGCCACCTCGATTGCCAAAGTCATCCGGCCATGGCTAAATATAAGCTCCCCGAGGAAGCACAGTACGAAGCTGTAAAGCCACAGGATGCCTATGGATGAACGAGCATTGATGATCTCATCAAAATAGTCCAGACGCACCATGGTTGTAGATCCGTCTCTGCAGATAAGTCTCTCCTCATAGACATCTCTGGCCACGCCTGTGAGTCGGCTCACAACATGAACATAGCTGTCATGACAAGTAAAGACTGGAGGGGCAAGAATGGTGACAAGCCGTAGATCCGTCTGACCACCTCCAACGTCAGAGTCATTTCTATCTACTCGAAGCGGAAAACGTGCAAGGCCGGTTTCCAAAATCGAGCCGCAGTGCGTAGCAGATGCCAGTTAACCTCCACCTTAGCTATGCTCAGAAAGGTGGAAGAAATGCCCCTGACCCATAATTGTTCGCGGTCAGCAGCTGTCAAAGCATCAATCCAGCCACGTAGAGCATCTGAGCAGTATTTTGGTGTCACCATGGTAGGATAACTCTATAGACACAGATTTGGGCCAGATATGGCAGTAAAAAAAGACAGAACTTGACATAAATGAGGGACAAGCAAAGCAATCTAGTAGAATATAATACAAAAAGCATATGCAAAATCAAGAGGCATGTTTAAGATATTTTGTTATAGAACCGGGATAATATCACAGAATGCAAAATCTACAGCAAAGCACAAATCAACAAAAAAATGGTAGAAAGCATATATTTATAGAAATACATACCATTGTGATGCAGAGTATAACGCAGCCAATGCTCAGAAAGAATCCAAAAGAGAGCTAAAGTAGAGACGTAGCACCGTTTTTTTCCAGAAAGGACAGCGGTATCTCTCGCAGAATGTGAGTTTGTATAGGGAAAACAAAAGGGGTTTCAGCAAAAAAGGAAAAATAAACTCGCCATTTTTGGAGGCGCACCTAGGCGGCGCACCTAGGTGGTGCACCTTGATGGCGCCTGCAATGGCTGCAAATTTCAACAGCATCTCCCCTAAATTTGGGACCTCGCCAAATCAACGCCATTTATTTTAACCTGCATACAACATACACTTAAAACCCCAGGGGGGGCACTTCACGGAATCTGGATTTTTTATAAATTTTCAAAGGGTTACAATTTTCCACTGTTCTTACAAAATTTGAAAGAACTGCAAATACAAAAAAAAAACTACTCTTCGTCTGAATCTTCTTCATCAGATGCTACCTTTTGGAAATATTCAGCCATGAGACGGGCGTCTAGACGGGTGATTCGTCGCGAGCACTGAGTAGCTGTAGTAGCCTGGGAACGGGGAGTAGAATCACGGACCCTCTAAGTAACCTCAGTATCTGAGCGGTCCTCCTCAGATGCC
Source organism: Posidonia australis (assembly GCA_024699735.1). Lineage (NCBI taxonomy): Eukaryota > Viridiplantae > Streptophyta > Magnoliopsida > Alismatales > Posidoniaceae > Posidonia > Posidonia australis. The sequence goes on along the minus strand of JAMKQA010004148.1, from coordinate 7,425 downwards.
TCCATGGTGAAATCCCCACTACTGGCTACATTTACCTCTTGGGCTGGGAAATCTTGCTGCAATGTCAAAGTTTTCTGTTAGCAGTCAGAATTATAAAGTAAAGTAACAGCAATAGTAACAGAAACAGAAATAGAAACATACTCGGATGATGTTACGCCAGTGCAATTCCTGCAAAATGACAAATATGTTAGGCATGCTTTGAGCTGAAAGTGATAATTTGCAAAGTAGAAGTCTTACCCTCTTCCAGCAGATGTCAGCGTAAAAAGTGCCAAATTGTTCCTCAAAGCCCTGTGGATTATGACAAATGTCAAACTTATATAATTCATATATCGACAATATAGAACAGAGATGGTAATCATGTACCTTGGCCCAGTCGGAGGCATACCACATCCCACACTGGCTATCCCGCATTGCCTCCTCAAACTGGTATGGATTCCCCACATGCCTGTACCAAGCTTGATAGTCTGTGTAGTTAACTTCCCGAAGGACGTGTCTGTCCTGGGAAGCTATGGTAGCTGCATGCCGGCTTCTAGCAACTGAGCAAGTCGTAGCCGGACGATCCATATCAGAAAGAGGAGGGGCAGGAATGCAGAACTCGTTCAGAAATTGATGTTGCACTCGCCCTGGAAGGAAATAGGCAGACTTTTTCATGTAATAAAACTTCACCTGCTTGTCCCTAAGAACATGGCCAGAGTTCAAGGGAGCCCAGTCAAAGCCATCGTATCTGGAGAACGGGCACAGATGAACCTGTTATGAAGCAAGAGAAATATATAAGCAATCAAAGCAAGCATTAAGAGGATATAGCATAAAAAAGAAGGGAAACTTACATCCTCGAGCTCTACCAGGTCCAGCAGATACTGGTAGGACTCGTGACTATAGACCCCAACAACAGCCCGATGATCAGGCTCGACCCACTGGCTGGGAAGGGGCAGAAGCTCGTCCCAAAGACGGCCGAAACTATGCCCTCTAGTGATATGCTCCATGATCCAATACTGGAAATGGCAGGCAAAAGTCATTTTATCAAATATTAAGCATAAAGAAATTTTATTTTGCAAAATTAATAAAAGCAAATACTTACCGTCAGTAGACGGTATAGCCCCACATAAGAGCAGTGCCCAAGCTTAACCTCATTTTCAAGCCCGCAGATCAGCCAAGTATAACTAGCGTCGGCCCAGTCATAATGATCCAGATGCTCCAGATTGGTTAAATATGCTATCCAATCAGCATGAATGCAATAAGCTGATGAATCGCAGAACATCATGGCCAAAAGGTCCAGTAGAAAATGCCTCAATACAAAATCTGCCTCCTCGTTGTCAAGCTCGGGATTAGGCCAGAATTTGTCCCATTCTCTCAGCCATCCTACTGTGATCACGTATTTCCCCCGAGATGGCTTTGGAGGAACACAGCCTAAGTGTGTGAGAGCAAGGTGCACACCGTGAGTGGTCTCACCTATAATCGGCTCGTCACCGAAGGGAAGACCCGTTAACAGAGCCCACTGGTCAGACAGGACGGTCAGCTCGCCGAATGGAAAATGGAAAGTGTGTGTCTCAAACCTCCACCTTTCCACCAAAACCCTGAAGAAGTTATAATGGCCGTGAATGATGGGTATGCGAAGCAAACCTCCAAATGGGGAGCGGTGTAGGAGGAAGTCCTGCAGAAAATCTGGCAAACGATGGAAGTGATCAAGCATTGGGCCCCTATGGCATCGCATGATCCGGTTTGTATCCCCTTCTTAAAATGTCAAAAACAGAATTAATACCAAGTCAGAAAGCAATTTATAATGGTAAAAGCTTAGCTAAAGCAGGAAAATTACCCCAAAGTCTGGACCCTCACAGATGTGATGGTCGCTTAGCAGCCGCCCCTAAAAGTTGCCGGACTCCTGAAAATACATTTGTCAGATGAAACACCAGATTTATATACATAATTTCTGCCAGTTTTGGGTTTACCTCAATAGGGACAGTGGGAGTCGAGCTACTAGAGACCCGCAACCTCGAGGAACTGCCTCGCCGCTTGGGACGAGAACAAGAAGGCGTGTCCCGCGGGGATTGTGGGGTTCCCTCCGCGGGAACTGGATCATCCTACAAAAGTGTAAATATTACATGAAAACAGAAAGCCAGACAATGACATATGGAATCCAAACAAGGTCAGGCATGGCATTATAATCAAAAACAGGCGAAATAGGTTGGGCATGGCATTTAAATAAAGCATATGGCATATGGTGGTAGAAATAAACCGGCATATAGTTATGGCTCGATGTTTCATGGAAATGTGCGATTTATATGGCGGTATTTTCTTGTTAGAGAACATTTTGCAAAAGCTATCATCTTTCTTAAAGCATGGTTTAGAAATTCATTAAAGCATTTGACCAATGTGGATTCAAAGCAGTTCATAAACCATACTTCAAATAGCATGAAAGATGAATCATGGCATTCAATCAATGGCACAAACAGTAGCAGGCATTTTTTGTACCCAAACCCATTACCACTACTCCAAAATCACCACCACGGCAAACCCATTGCCCATCATTCAGCCCCCACTACATGGCCAAGCCACAAACCCACCACACAACCAGCACCATTGCCTACCTACGGCCAACCCATCTACCACCAAGAACCACCTCCAGAACTCACAGCCTGCACCCACATAATAAACCTTTTTTAAACCCATCACCCCCTTCCCGACCATCGTCACCACACAACCAACCCCTCACCACCACCTCACGGCCAACCCATCAGAGTGCAACCGCGACCTCCAACTGCAACTGCAGGCCAACCCATTGCCCAGCTACCGCCGAAACCCACAGCCAGCACGCCGCTACGGCTAGCTCCACCGGTTACCCGCACCATTACTCCAGCCCAGTAGCATCTCACAGTTGCCAATCAACCATGCCCTGCGGCTAACCCATCTTAGCCAGCAACCATCACCGAGCTGCCATCCTAGCTGCCACTCGCGTAGCCTGTCCGAGCTCGCCAAGCCGCTGGCCATCCAAACAAGAAGCAAGCAAAGAACTCTAGCGTAGAGCAAAAACTAGCACAGAGTATAGAGGCGAGATTAGCTCCGCCGGGGACCCTCGGTGGAGCCAATCCTGGAGTGTACGGTCCATGCCACCGCCGACCATGCTGCCGCTGCACTTTCGTCGTGCGATGCCCCACGTCAAACCCCCGCACCAGCCGAGAGCACCCGGTTGGCGCACCTCTTGCGCGCCGCTACCGTGAAGGGGGAATGGAGAGAAGAGAAGAGGAGATGAAGACTGAGAGGAATGGGTTTCGTATGAGGAGGAAGAATTGGGGAAGAAGAAGAAGAGTCATGCACAATAAAAGAGGAAAAATAAAGAATATATGTATGCATAAGTGTCGCTTTGAAAAGAAGTATCAAATCAACCAGAATTGATAACAGAACAGTGTCGAAGGCCAGGCAACATAAGCCCCCTTGCATTCCCAGGAAGCAGGAAGAAATGGAAAAATGGCAGTTATGGCAGTTATTCAGTGGAACCCATGTGTGATAAAAGTCAGGGTTCAGAATGCAAAATGGCTGTGAAAATTACGTTTCAGCCCCTAGCACCTCACAGCTTACACTCCAAGAGCAGGATATACAATATCAAGTACATGGCCCGTAAAATGCACCACATGGGGTAATTAGCAGAAAACCCCCTACGTTTCGTAGATTTACAAATCTGTCCACAAGGGACGTGGGAAGTTTAATTTGAAGCATACATTTGTTGATATACAGCAGAATCTCAAATGGCAGTCGTGATCGGGCCATTTGCAATAAAGCCCTTTAGTTGAGTATATTTGCAAATATGTCCTCACCTTTTGCAAACAATATTGAAAATTATAGCAAACAAGAAATTGTACATGCAGCACAGCATAAGCGCCAATCTCTACACCGCAGTGTCAGCAATCAGCATATTGTAGTTCTAACCTTCGGGGGACCTTTGCTGTTTTCCTTCCTGGGGGATAATCCAAGGATCATCGCTTTGTTTTCCGGGATCTCCTTCTGAGCCGATGAGATCCTTCTGCCCTTTTTGGATTTTCGCAGGCGCGAAATTCAGCTTGATGACTTTGACCAGGACGTCGAGGTCATTTGCCCCTTCTCGATTTTCACGAGAGCGAATTCCAGCTTGTTGACTTTGACCAGGCGGTCAAGGTCAGTTGCCTCTTTTGGATTTTCGCGGGCGCGAAATCCAACTGGCTGACTTTGACTGGGCGGTCAAGGTCATTTACCCCTTTTGGATTTTCGACGGGCGTAAAATCCAACTTGTTTTCTTTGACCGGGCGGTCAACGTCATTTGCCCCTTTTGGATTTTCGCGGGCGTGAAATCCAGCTTGCGGACTTTGACCAGGCGGTCAAGGTCATTTGCCCCTTTTGGATTTTCGCAGGCGCGAAATCTAGCTTGCTGACTTTGACCAGGCGATCAATGTCATTTGCCCCTTTTGGATTTTCGCAGGCGCGAAATCCAGCTGGTTCACTTTGACTGGTCGGTCAATGTCATTTGCCATGTTTGGATTTTCGCTAGCGCAAAATTTAGCTTGCTGACTTTGACCGGGCGGTCAAGGTCATTTGCCCCTTTTGGATTTTCGTAAACGCGAAATCCAGCTTGCTGACTTTGACCGGGCGGTCAAGGTCATTTGCTCCTTTTGGATTTTCGTGGGCGCGAAATCCAGCTTGTTGACTTTGACCAGGCGGTCATGGTCATTTGCCCCTTTTGGATTTTCACGTGCGCGAAATCCAGCTTGCTGACTTTGACCCGGCAGTCAATGTCATTTGCCCTTTTGGATTTTAGCGGGTGCGAAATCCAACTTGCTGACTTTGACCGGGCGGTCAAGGTCATTTGCCCCTTTTGGATTTTCACGGGTGCGAAATCCAACTTGTTGACTTTGACCGAGCAGTCAATGTCATTTGCCCCTTTTGGATTTTAGCTGGCGTGAAATCCAGCTTGATGACTTTGACCGGGCGGTCAAGGTCATTTGCCACTTTTGGATTTTCGTGGCCGCGAAATCCAGCTTGCTGACTTTGACCAGGCAGTCAATGTCATTTGCCCTTTTGGATTTCCGCAGGCGTGAAATTCAGCTTGCTGACTTTGACCGGGCGGTCAATGTCATTTGCCCCTTTTGGATTTTCGCTGGCGTGAAATCCAGCTTGCTGATTTTGACCGGACGGTCAATGTCATTTGCCCCTTTTTGATTTTCGCAGGCGCGAAATCCAGCTTGTTGACTTTGACAGGGTGGTCAATGTCATTTGCCCCTTTTGGATTTTCGCGGGCAGGAAATCCAACTTGTTGACTTTGACCGGGCGGTCATGTTCATTTGCCCCTTTTGGATTTTCACGGGCGCGAAATCCAGCTTGTTGACTTTGACCGGGTGGTCAAAGTTTTTGGTTTCCTTTGGATTTCCCCGGGCAGGAAATCCTGTGGCTTGACCTTTTGACCAGATGGTCAGGGTCCTAGCCATCCTCTTGGATTTCCTTGGGAAGGAAATTTTGTGGCTTGACATTTTCACCAGATGGTCAGGGTCCTAGCCCTTCTCTTGGAATTCCTTGGGCTGGAAATCTTGTCGCTTGACCTTTTGACCAAATGGTCGGGGTCCTAGCCCTTCTCTCGGATTTCCATGGGCAGGAAATCCTATGGCTTGACCTTTTGACCAGATGGTTAGGGTCCTAGCCCTTCTCTTGGATATCCCTAGGCAGGAAATCCAGCTGCTTGACATTTTGACCGGGCGATTAAGGTCCTTATCCATTCTCTTCTGGGTTTTCGCGGGCGCGGAATACAGTTGTTTGACCCTCTGACCGGGCGGTTGAGGTCCTTTTTTTTCTCTCTTCTGTTTTGGGTTTTCGTGGGCACGAAATCTCTTTGTTCGCCCTTAGTCCGTGCGGAGAGGGCCCTGTTTTGTTGGACAAAATGATATATTTGTCTTGCCCCCTTTTTTTCCCTTGGGCTAGTATCCCCTACTAATCGGTTGACAACCGTCACGTTGTCAGGCGGCCCGGTTGACAAAACTTGATTGGCTTGTCATATCCCGTCTTTAGGTTGATAACCTCAATAATCCGGCTGATGAGTCCAACAACTTATCACTTACCTGCCCGTGGTTTTCTTTGTGTGCAAGATTTCTTTATCTTTTGCTTTGTTATTTCAGCATTAGCATCAGCATCGCATCGTCTTACAAGCACCCATTCGTGTGTTTTTGTTAGCATCAGCTTCGCATCGGCCTTTAGCATCGGCTTTTGCATCGGCATCTCGCATTAGCTAATCATCCCCAGCATTTAAATCAGTTGTTGCATGCATTTCGCATTCGCATTTGCATTTGGCAACAAGTCATGACTTTCAGTGCATCCGCCGGATAAGTGACTTACTGCCTACAACAAACACAATCCTTCTGTAACCTCAAAATGGGGGTATCTTGTCAACCCTGAGCATCGGTCTTGGTTCCTTTCGTCCCTTGACCTCACTCAGGGAGGGGCATCTGTAGACACCTCGATTTTGATGTGACTCACAAATGAGCTTTCCAGATGTTGCTTTCAATGTGGCTAACCCTTGAATCTTATTAGCTAAACAAATCCTAAACCCATAGCAGGCCCGCAGCCCAACTAGAAATCTAGACAAGTAGAGGAGAGCACTTAGCTAGCACACCTAGCTAGCACACCTAGCTAGCACACCCACCTAGCACACGTAGCTAGCACACCCACCTAGCACACCTAGCTAGCACACCTAGCTAGCAAACCTAGCTAGCACACCTAGCTACAACCCGGTGCACATACCAGGCGCCCAGCCATTTCTCAGGCTGTTAGTTGCTAACTTTCCACCTCCCATGGCTGTTACCTCTACCAACGAATATGCCATGCAATCTTCCAGGCTTTTCGTCTACAAGGCTCCTTATTGTCCTAGGAGTTACCCATGAGGAATCCCTATATATAAACCCCATAAGCAACCATTTGAAAGGGCTGGATTATCTTGACATACAGCTGCACTAGCCTTCTCCAGAATTCTGCAACCATCCACTTGAGCACCCAAGCTTTGCCTTGCATATTGAGGTATTCTCAGCCCTTCCAAAGCATTAGGGAACTTCTTATCTTGGGTCTTTCTTTTCTTTCTTGAAGGAACATCTCGAACAAGGTAGACCCTTTCCCACTTTTCCTTTAGAGTTCTTGTTCTTTTGCAATGAAATAGAGCATGCTATTAATTCCACATATATGGTCTGATTTTTCTATATATTCATGAGGGTTCAATGATGAATTTATTTATCCTCTTTGCAAGATGCTCTTCATGCAAATCAACACTTTTGATTGTAGCATGTTTAATTTATTTCTAGCATAAAATCTACACTATGTTGCCTGCATGAGTTATCTTTTCCTTATTATATTCTTGGTATGATCATCACTTACAGATGTTTTGTTGGGTCTACTTGTTTCATGTTTGTACCTTTGCATTTT
>JAMKQA010004146.1:0-11438 GCA_024699735.1 Posidonia australis | reverse complement strand
CCCCCCACCTCCCGCACCATCAGCCACCTCCGGCTACCTAAGGTAGCCCATCGACATCACAGGAACCCACAGGAGAGCCCACCGACACCGACAAACCCCCATGCAGAGCTTGCTGGTGCAATTAAGGCCCCAAGGACAGTTTACCAACGCTGCCATGGCTCCCAGCATAGCCTGTCAGCATTGCCAGCCACCTTAGCCCACTCCATCGACACCACCAGGCCATTCAAGCCATTCCACCTACAGTTCTAGCCCCTCCAAGGTTGTTTGGTGACAACCTTAGCCACTCTGGGGGTCTCCTCCACATCCGCTGCTCCATCAACAACCTTGATCAGCACCTCCGATCCACCTCTCTCCTTCAGTATGAACAATGATGTTGGCTGTCACATCCTTATTTAGATTCATGTCATAGATGGCCAATAGATCCAAATAGTCTCTGGTATGTGGACCTATTATGTCCACACATGTTGGTGTAGTAGTCCAACTACTCCTTGTTGGTGTTTTTTTTTTTGTGTTATATAGAAGTCTTATCAGTTGACTGTCTCATGGCTTCTCACAAATCGTTGGTGAAAAATCTTAGTGGAAACTTCAAGAAGCTTAATAGCAAAAACTATTTTCTTTGGGTGCAGAGTTTAAGAACTTTATTGTAGTATATTGTAAATTGACACACCTTACGAAGCCTCCTCCAAACAATAAAGACGTCACATATGATGATTGATATGTTAATGATTCAGCCATTGTATCCTAGCTAGTAAATAACATAGAGTCCTCTATTACACACGGTGTTGCAATGTTACAACCAGCAAAGAAAATATGAACAGTTGTTTATCTTACATCATGGTGATCATTTTGTTCAGGAACATTTCTCTGTTCTACATGCGCTACTTGACGAAATAGTACCGTAAAGAACTTGTAGTAGTCATTTACTTATTCAATTTGAGCCCAGATCTCAACTTCCAAATCCAAGGACAAGTCTTAGATGTCGACAATGTTCCTGATTTACAGACCACCTTTATCAAAGTTCTACAGTTCACCACCATGCTTACTCCAGTCTCAAATCAATTAGCCATGACAACAACACAAGGTCAAGGATGTGGTAACTCCCAAGAGGGAGGTCATGGACACATAGAAACTGGAGGATGTCCTCGATGTTCACATTGTGGACGAACATGACATCGGATAAACAAGTGCTAAGATGTGTTGGTCAACATCATATAGTGAATGTTACTACAAAATCATCACTAGTCACTTCCACCAGTGAGGAGCAGACTGTTACCATTACTCATGCTGATTATGAACGATTCCTGCAGTTGAAGGTCACTGGCTCTGCTACCACTACTTCTTACGCTACTTTCTCAGATACTAGTGTCCTCCTAACCTTTAGGGATACTTCCTAGATCGTTGACTCAAGTGCCTCTTCCCATATGTAAGGCATAAAAAGCCTTTTCACACATTTGTCCTAACTTTTTAATATCCATTTAGTGGTTATTATCGATGGTAAGTCTTGTCCTATTACTAGAGAAGAGATTGTACAAACTTTTTCTCAACTTCAACTAGAAAGAGTCTTATATGTACCTGAATTCTCTGTTAACCTTCTTTCCATTAGTGCCATTATAAAACAATTGCTTTGTTATATAACTTTTTTTCCCATTCCACTACAATTTCAGAATTTGCAGATAAGGAAGAGGATTGGTTTAGACCGTAAACAAGATAATGACGTGTACCTACTAGTCCATGATGACATACCACAATGATTAGCATTCATGACATCTACCTTAAAGTCTTCTATTTTGTGGCACCACCAGTTAAGTCATCCATCACACTAGAAGTTACAACAGACTTCACCGTGGTGTTCAGTCTCTATTTTGATTGTAAATGGTGTCAATTAGGCAAGCATCATCGTACTTCCTTTAGACATTTGCATCTTACATCGAATCAAAATTTGTTTAAGTTAGTTCATTGTAACATCTAAGATCCCGTCTATGTCTAGTCAACATTATTATATTGTTTTTATTGATGATTGTTCACATGTATCTTGGGTATATTTACTAAAGGATCGTAGCCATATTATTTATGTACTCAAAATCTTCATTATATAAATAAAAAATTAGTTTGATGTTACTCCTAAATGTTTACATAAAGATAATACTTTCGAATTTATCCAATCCAGTGTTCAATCTATTGTGCATCTTTGGAGATTATTCATTGAACTACTTGTTCTCACACCTCTCAACAAAATAGAGTTACTACGTGTAAATACAAGCACATTCTAGATGTCATATGCATTATCATGTTATACATGAATATTCTGAAATACCTTTGATCTGATGTTGTCTTCATTGCTACATATCTCATAAATAAAATATCCTCTACTCTATTAAGAGATGAGATGCATCATAGACTTCTTCAACCAGATACAGACCTTTTTCCTTTAACCCCTAGAATATTTGAATGTCTTGCTTTTGTTCAGGATATTTCCCTAAACTTGATAAATTGTCTCTCAAGTTAATCAGTGTATCTTTATAGGCTACTCTCGAACTCAAAGAGGTTATCGATGTTTTCATCCTCCTACCAAATGGTATATTGTGTCTATAGATGTCACTTTTTTTTGAATCAAAAGCTTAATTTGATAGTGCTATATCATAAATTGATAGTGCTATATCAGAGATCAAGTGTCTTTCTTTTCAATCTATAGTTGACCTCTCCACCACGGATACTCTTCAAGACACCACTACCATTAAGGAAGTGTCTTGTCCTTTGTAGTGTATCATCACTGTCAGTACACACAAGCACCTCCAACGATAGAACCGTCCTCCTCCATAAATGCAAATCCATCTCCATCTAATTCCGATCTTTCGATTGCACTTTGTAAGAAAACCCCTTCGTAGACACCCATAGGCTTGTTGTGTCCTAAAAAATCCTAAATCCTAGGTTAAGACCCTAAAATTAACTATAAACCCTAAAAAAACCCTAAAACCCTAAATAAACCATAAAAACCTTAAAAAACCCTAGAAACCCTAAAAAACCCTAGAAACCCTAAAAACCCCTAGAAAAACCAAACCAAACCATAAAACCCTAAATAAACCCTTAAAACTTTAAAAACCCTAACTAAACCCTAAAACTTAGGTCAAACCCTAAGTCAAGCCATAAACCATAAGTCAAATCCCAAACCTTAATGTCAAACCCTAACAACCTAACTAACTTCCACTCCATCATAACTACTCTAACAAACTCATGTAACAAACTCATGTAACAAACTAAACTCTCTAACTAACTCCCACTCTAACATAACAACCTCTAACCATCATTAACAACCTCTAACTACTTAAACAAACTCTAACAACTTCCCACTTAATCCAACAGTCTCTAACTAATCACAACAACCCATAACCACCATAACAAACCTATAAATAATCCTCATTTGCAAGTGAAAAAGGGTAGTTAGAAAATTTTGATAGGAAAGCCCCCCAAAGCTTTTTCCTCCTAACCAGAGCAACCAGAGTGATCCAGAAGTAAAGAGGAAACTCGTGGAAAAAAGAAATCAGAGTTTCCAATCATCTCCGGTAAACTCCGGCGGCCTCCGGCGAACTCCGACGGCCAAGGCCACTACTAGTTCAGGTACGCCCTTCACAGACCTCAATTTCCATCCAAAATGATCTCCTAGGTCTCCCTCTTCCTCCCCCGATCGATTCTAACAAAGCCAGAGGTCTCCCCTAGTTGGAATCGTAGTTTCGGACTTTATCGAAGTCGTTCTCCGACGACAAAGGTGGGGGCACGAATCCAATGGTCGATTCGTGCCCCAGGGTACTTTATCTTCCCTATTAGACCTTCTCTTGCTATTCCACCCGTCGAAACCCCACTTCAGTCGCTGTGGAAGGTGCCAGTAGAAGATCGTCGGAGTCGAGCTCTGTCACCGTCGCTGGGGAAGAGACTTCAGTGATCGATCGAGTGCCTCCGACTCTGTCACGCCTTTCCAAGCCTCCAGAAACGTTCCCCAACGCGCCCCCGAGCTTCCAGAGCCTCCAGCAACGCGAATCAGGCCCCGATCTCCCCTGCAACCACCGTCGCCAAAATGCCGTTGAAGTTTGATCGGAGAACCAACTCGAGCCACAATTCTTGCTGATGAAGGTGGGAAACTCATCCTCGTCGCTCTCTCGTGCTTCCTGGACCCTTAAGCGCAGCACCGTAGCCCTCTGGAGCTTTTTTCTTCTCTGACGCCGTCACCAGAGCTACCACGACGGCGAGGGAGACGAGCAACCTCTTCCGACCGTTGAGCCTCAGATCCAGACCATTGGATCTCCTCCTCTCCTTCTTCTCTAACCTCCAGTAGGACCTTCAGGCATCGGGATGTCCCGGAAAAGCATCCCCGACGGTTGTCTACGGCGGAATTCCGTCGTCAGCAGCCGTCGATTCTTTTTCTTTTAAAAAATAAAAAAATAATAATTTTCTTTTAATAAACTTCTGCTCTTTTCTTTTCTTTACATTTAGGTCCTTATTTTCTTACAAATAGTTCTTTTTTCTTACAGTTAGGTCCTTGCCTTTGATTTTAAATCGTTGCAATAATGTTTGATTTGAAAATATTGTAATGTGCCCCCTGTATATACTGATTAATGCTTTCCATGTTTTAAAATTTGATATAAAACCCCTGAGTTTCTTTTCATGCATTTAAGTTCAGTATTTTTGCATAAAAAATCCTGAGCTTTGTTGAAATAGTTTTGAATACATATTTCTCTGTCAAAATTGCAAGTTAAACCCTGAGAATTCAAAATTTTACTCAAATGCGACCTGAATTGCATTTTAGCCCTTGAATTTCACTGATTTCTCACTAGATGTACATTTTCTAGGGTAACATTACAGAATTGTCCTGAAATTTCAAATTTCCAAACTTAAGCTCTTTTCCTTGCACTTTTAACCCTGAATTTCTTCAAAATTACATTAAATACATGTTTTAATAGAAAATTTGCATATTGACTCCTAGGAATCTTTAATTTGATCAAAAGTGCACAGATTTGCACATCTGACCTTAGATTTCTTTAAAATTACATAAAATATGTTTTTCTAGGTATTTTTGATAATTTAGCCTCTGAATTTCAGTTTTCACTTAGAATTTGAGATTTTTGCACAAAAAATCCTGAAATTTACACTCTTTACTCTCACATGTACTTTGCACATTTTATTGTACTTTTTCATGCATATTTTCTTGTGCCTTCTTCGTTTCATCGTACACGCATTTCTAACTCATTTCAAGCTTGATTTTCCCATCGTTTCCTAGATTTCTTCTAACTTTCGCGATTTTGATTTGATTTGGCTTTCCATCGCCAGAGAGGGTACATTAACAGGCTTAACTATGCTGACATTGTCCCGAATGAAGATTATTTTCTCTAATTTGATTTTGTTGGATTTCTTCGAGTTTCTGCTGATTTGTGTGACGCTTTTCGAGAGTTTTCTCAATTTTTCACAATTTTCCTCATCGCCTACGGACGTACAATACAGTAACATTTTCAATGCCTACATTTGTCCCTCAGATTAACTTTTTTCCTTTTATTCATTTCTTCTCTTTGATTTGACATGTGCATTCAGAATAGGCAAAAATACATCCATTAGACACGAAGCATACATGTTTTCTTCACCTTGTTTTCTTTTTTGTTTTTCCTTCATGTTTGCTTTTCCTCGTCTTTCCATTAAAAGGCTAGGTGACGACTCCTTTCCTTATACTTTCTTATCTTTCCTTGGTATTTCTGAGTCTAGTCTTCTTCTCCAGATTCACCATCTTCACTGTGATCGTATCGAAACTCCTCGTGTGCTTCTACGCACCATAAAGAATGTCGTGTAGGGTTCCACCGGCATGATCACACCCTTCTTCCACCACTTATCCAATTTCAAATTTGATTTTTTATTATTCTCTTCATCATATTTTTCGTATCTTTGCTTTGTCTATCTCCTCTAAGTTTATTCTCAAGAATTATCAGGAGATCTTACAAAACCTTAGATGAAAAACAACAATGGATGAGGAAATAACAGTATTATCAGCTCATAGCACATGAGAGTTAGTCAGTCGCCCAGTCAAAGCTACCATAGTTACTAATAGATGGGTCTATAAGTGAAGAACATGACAGATAACACAATTGAAAGATATAAAGCTAGATTGGTTGCTCAGAGCTTCACTTAGATTTATGACGTAGACTACACAAAGACCTTCTCACCTGTCGCCTGCTTTAACTAGATTACAGTATTATTGTCTATTGCTATAAATAATTTGTAGGAGCTATGTCAACTAGATGTGAAGAATGTTTTCTTATACAATAATTTGTCTGATATTGTACTTATATAGCAACTTCTAGAGTATATTGCTTAGTGAGAAGATAAAATATACAAGTTAAAGAAAGCTATCTATGGTTTGAAACAGAATCCTCGAGCTTGATTTGACAAATTCAGGTGGTTATGATAGGAGGTTTTCAAAAATGTGATGTTGATCATTCTGTCTTCTATATGAAGACTATAATGGGTGTGTGCTGTTAACAATATATGTTGATAACATATTAGTGACAGGTAGCGATACAGCAAGTATTAGAGAGATAAAGGAGTACCTTGGGATATATTTTGTTACTAAGGATATGGAAAGCTAAGGTATTTCCTTGACATTGAGTTTGCCTATGCAAAAGGAAGAATAACACTGTTACAGAGAAAGTATGTTCTTAACTTTCTTTAGGAAACAGAACTTTTGAAGTACAAGCTAGAGAGCACTCCCATTAAACAGACACCATCCTTCTGGGACACCACTTCCAAGCTGTTACAAGATCCTAATTAGCACAAACGTTTAATCGAGAAACTCATACATTTGACAATAACATGGTCAAACATCTCCTATGCAGTTAGCTTGCTGAGTTAGTTCATGCATGAGTCTAGAAGTATACATTGGAATAAAGCCTTACGTGTTCTTGCATATATCAAAGGTACACCAGAAAAGAGCCTAGTTCACAAAAAGAGTGGCCATTTGAAGATTGAAGCTTATTCTAAGGTATGCTGGAGATAAATGAGATAGGAAGTCGACATTTGATTTCTACACATATGTAGAAGAAAATTTTGATGCAGTAAGAAGCAGAATGTAGTGTCCTAATCCAGTGCAAAAGTATAGTACAGATCTATGATACAAATAGCCTGTAAGATGATGTCAGAGCTCGATTTTACTATTGAAATGCCTATCCTCATGCATTGTGATAATCAGATTGTTATATTCATTACCAATAATCCCACATTCTATGAACGCACAAAATATGTGAAGGTTGATTATCATTATATGCAAGCCATGGTGATAAGAAGAGTTATTTCAACACCATACACTCAATCATCAGAATAGTTAGCTAACATTTTCACAAAAAGGTTAAGTGTAAATGTTTTTGAGTCTTTGTGTACCAAGCTGCACATTATAGATATATATGCTCTAACTAGAGAGGGAGTGTTAAAAGAGAAATGTCATGTATTAGAGTTATGATGGTTAGATAAGTTATTAGATATCTATTTAATCTAAGAAATTTAAGAAACTCTCTATATATATGTAACTACATGTCCAACAGTAATAGATCTCTTTTCTTCTTTCATTCTCACACCTATTATAAATAAGTTTGTACCCATTATAATGTTTCACCCATTAAAATAAGGTCTAACTGTTCCAAAAAAAATGGGGGGAAATGGTCATTTAAACATTTTTTACATCACATCATTTCATTTTGCACTTACATAGTCTTTAAATGGATGGACTTTAAACAAGCATTTATACAGACCTGTTCTGTCTAAATGGCCATTTTTTATCTATTTTTTTCTAAAAAGAAGTCCACGTTTTAGTGGTATGATATTGACTTGTTGTCAATGAATAATTTGATTATCTAGGTATTTGGTTGTTTGTCCATACTTGTTACTTATTTAGTTAGTTAATTTATCTTTTTTAATTAATTACTCATGGTTGAATGCATGGTACTAAATGTCTACGCGTGTCACCGAAATTTCTCCGACACGTGTCTTATTTTCAAATTACCGACATAACTCCGACATGATATCGAAAAGAAAGTTTTCTAAACAAATGTAAATTATTTTTTACCGTGTTTCCACCAACACGATTCCAACATTACGATATTTCCCCGACACGTGTCTATTTTTTAACTTATCGAAGTCCGACACGAAATCGACATTTAGAACCATAGTTGAATGACAATTACATACTCATGGTTAAATGATAAATACACGTGCTCAAGTTGTGTTTTGAATTAAATTACTTATATTTGAATGATAATTATATATATTAAGGTAATTTGATGAATGTTGTTGGTTTTTTATTTTTGTTCTTATTTTTATTGGTTTCAACCATTTTTTATTAAACATCTGTCTAAACCCCTATTTTTTTTAACACTATTCGAGCAAATGTTCATCTATGTAAGGCATTACATGCAAATAAGTTCCACCAAAAAAACCAATGGTGAAAATCCTCACTAAAAAAAGGGACAATTTGCAAGAAAGCATAGAGCATTCATGTATCTATCCTAGAAAACCAAATGAGAATCTCATGGTTGTATGAGCCAAGCAAGGTTCTAAATGTTGGACTTCAACAAATTAAAAAATTAATACATGTCAGCAAAGTGTCAGTATATCGGTATTGTATTGGTGGAAACACAACAAAAAAATCCACATTTATTTAAAAAACTTCTATATCAATATCATGTCGGAGTCATATCAGTAAATTGAAAATAAGGCATAAGTAGGTGAAATTTCGATGATACACGTTGACATTTGGTACTATGAAGCACAATTCTCTATGTAGAATTTGCATATAATGTGTTTTCCATCCTTGATTATATTTAATTCTTTACCTCTTTCATCACTATTCCCATCCTAACAATCTTTGCAAATATAAGGGATGCCACATTGTACAGCGCTAAAACAACTGCGAATAGAAGCTAACTCAAATAACAAAAAGGCCCTTCAGCATGAGAACGAAAGTTATATATCGAAAGCAGAACGAGGAGCAAGCAAATACTCAACAACTCACAGTTTAAAAGAACTTGAATTCTTCTTGTACTCCAACCACACGCTGTAGAGATAAACCACCCAAACCGGAATGATGCCGACGAAAAATGACATCTGACAGAAAACAGAAAAAACAATGAAAAAGCCAAAAAAAAAAAAAAACAGTCTCCAAATAATCAATACAAAAACGAAACAAAGCCAGCACAAAGAATCCGATTTTTTTTTAGCTCCACAAGAAAAGAGAAATAAAAATATCTAACTGTCATCCAGATCCAGACGGAGAAAGACCCAAAAGAACCGTGTGGGAGGCGAAGGCACTACCTGACCAGGCGTTATAGGGCTGGTAAGCGCCATTGTCTGACGAGAAGAACGGATTGGTGGAACGAATGCAATGTGTTCAATCCAGATCTGCAGCCGAGGCCAAGATCAAATCTTTGAAGGAATGCCCGTTGCTGTTGCTGCTGCTGCTGAGATGTATCTATTGTATATGTTTAAAATGTTCCGGATTAAGTTCTTCTTGTTGATTTGTTGACTTCTTGCAATCGTAATAATTAATTAGAGTGGGGATGGGACTCCTTTTCGCCCGACAGAAGGGGACTGGGGACGGGACGATCTAGTAAACAACTAACATTACGTTAGTTGTGAAGAAAAAAAACAAGGAGAGGGAGGAAATGTTGCCGGTATAGTGTTGCAGCTTGTATTTGGTTCCAAACTAGGTGAGGGAGGAAATGTTGCTTGTTTTATTATTTATTTATTTATTTATTTTGTAGGAGGTTTTCTAATGAGTTTTTTTTTTGGTTAACGAGATAGTTAAAGGTAGATTTTTATGTATGTTTCAGGATTCGAATTTGAAATCTGTAGCAAGTTTAAAGTTCTCCTGAGACATTGTCGGTTTTCTAATGAGTTCAGCCTTAAGTGAGCATGTGGTAATTTGCAATGATAAAACACATACGTAAAAAAATGGAAACCGTGGAACCTGCTCTACATTATTTGAAGTACCTATACCAAATTTCAATGGATTTCGAGACTTTCAGTACATAGATAGCCGTCGGACATATTTAATGGTTTTTTTCTATAAGAAAAAAAAAATACAACTTTTTTACGTAATTTAGATCTCTAAATGAAAAAAATTCCAAGACCACTTGAAATTTGATTCACAGATAACAATGTAGAAACTTAGTTTTTTTTTTTTTTTTTTTTTACAAGTTGTATCATGGAAAAATAACATATAAAATCACTATGGACTCGTATAAAGGCGGACTCATCGGATGATTATGTATCACACTGGACCATTTTTGCAACAGGGCTCACTCATTTCACCAAGTGATCTAACATAGCTCTAGTAAATGCGATTAGATTATTTTTATGTGCTAGGTAGATATCTAGTGCATGAGTTAAAGAAGAAGAAGAAGAAGAACGAAACTGGGTTATAAATGTGTAATGCAACTTGTTGTGCAAACATGGAATGTGTTGACTCGGTAGCTGGAATTATTATTGACGTATTTAAGGTCCAGCAAGCCATGAAATATCTTCTTCACAATCGATCGCATTTATTTATGAAGGGGTCTCCATCTGCATGTATCCAAGAGTAATTTTCATATTTGCCTACGTATTTTTAAATTATATTAAGTAACCTTCTATTTTCAATAATCTAGTGTAGATTTGACAAGAGTTTCAAATCTCCCTCGTGCTTAGATTTTGATTACTCCAAAGACAGGCTGGAAAAAAATGCTACTCCCACCCAAACCATGAATCTGATTGGGCCGATGGACGAATAAACAAGCGTACATTTCTTGCTTATTTGGGTAGCAGCAATGAGATTTTCCTGTTTTTTCCATGTCACCGCCTTACATATATATCTATTAAAAGGTGATATAAAAAGGAAAATGTGGGTAATTATCATATTTTAATATGCAACAGAGGAGTTTATTGAAAGTATTGTCAGATTTGAAGGGACAAACCAAGAAAACACAAGGGGTTATTCGATAAGAGTCAAAATCTCATATCAATGTTTAAGGATGTACATGGATTAAGTTGGGTCGGATTAATGATGAATCCATAATCTAACTAAAATTATTCAGATTAGATAATTTTATATCCATATCCAACTTAACTTCATTCTAGACTCAATCCAATGCCACCCATAAACTTCGTATTAAGTCAAGTCGGTTTCCGAATTTTATGTGTATTTATTTTTTTTTTGGTAATCGGTAGTTGTATTTCTTTTAATGTTCTCAAAAATTACATTCGCAGTCAGTCAATATTAAAGACCTAGAGAATTTTACAAAAATTGCCTTGTTACTCAGCAGGTGACAAGAAGCCAACAAAATAATCAGAGTTCCTGGTGTTGATGAAGTAAGGTTATCAACACAGAGGTCTGGATCTACCAGCCCTCCCAAAAATAATAACAAGTGGGATATCAA
>JAMKQA010004145.1:0-13168 GCA_024699735.1 Posidonia australis | reverse complement strand
AGTTGAGCGAAAGTGATGTATATTTGTCTTCATTTTTGTGGTTTTATTTTTATTACATTGTTGATATGAAATACATGTCTAATACAAAATTTTAAATTTTTTTAATTTTAGCGAGGACTTAGCGAGGACATTTTCCTCGTTATGCCCTCGCAATTATTTATTTTTTATTTTTTAAAATTTTTTTTGAGCGAGGACATTACGAGGACTTTGTGAGGAAATTACGACTAATAGTGAGGACATAACGAGGACTTTTGTCCTTGCAAAGTCCTCGCAAAATTTTTTACGAGGATTTTGCTAGGAAATTTACTCGCAATTGAAATTTAACGATGATGCATATAGTGAGGATTATTGTCCTCGCAATGTCCTCGCAAACGCCATTAGCGAGGAAATGGCGAGAACATTGGGAGGACTTAGCGAGGACATTTGTCCTCGCGATTTCCTAATTTTATAGTAGTGTAAATTAGAGCAAAATCCTCATGGTGATATAAAAAGAAATAGACCTATCATGGAGCTATTAACATGCTATCCCATTGTAAAAGAACAAGAAGTTACTTGAAAGATAAAAGGGCCTACCTTGTCCGAGGTGGATGGTCCTTCAAGGAAGAAAAGAAAGACCCAAGATAATAAGCTCCAAGGTGCTTTGGAAGGGCTGAGAATACCTCTGGATGCAAGAATAAAAAAAACTCGAGTGCAAGTGGGTGTTTGCAGAATTCTGGAGAAGGCTCTCTTTCAAGATGATTCAGCCCCTTCAAATGATGGCCTATGGGGTGTATTTATAGGGATTTCCCAAGGGTAACCCATGGAGAATGCAGGGAGCCTCGTAGACAAAAAGCCTGGAAGATTCCATGGCATATTCGCTGGTAGAGGTAACAGCCATGGGAGGTGGAAAGCCAGCGGCCCGCAGCCTGAGAAATGGCTGGGCGCCTGATATGTGCGTCGGGTATGTGCACTTGGCATGTGCGCCTGCTAGGTGTGCTAGGTGAATGTACTAGCGAGGTGTGCAGGTAAGTGTGCTAGCTAGGTGTGCTAGGTAGATGTGTTAGCTAGGTGCTCTCTCCTACCTATCTGGATTTCTAGTTGGGCTGCAGGCTTGCTTTAGATTTAGGGTTGGTTCAAGGGTTAGCCACATCCGAAGAAACAACTGGAAAGCTCATCCATGGGTCACCTCAAAATCGGGGTGTCTATAGATGCCCCTCCCTGAGCGAGGTCGAGGGACGAAAGGAACCAAGACCGATGCTCAGGGTTGACAAGATACCCCCATTTTAAGGTTACAGAAGGATAGTTTTTGCTATAGGCGGTAGGTCACTTATTCGGCAGATACACCGAAAGTCATGACTTGTTGCCAAATGCAAATGTGAATGCAAAATGCGTGCAACTACTGATCTAAATGCTGGGGATGCGATGCTAATGCGAGATGCCAATGCAAAAGCCGATGCTGAAGGTCGATGCGAAGCTAATGCTAATGCTAAAATAATAAGGCAAAAGATAAAGAGAACCCTACTAGTAGAGGAAAAACCCAGGCAGGAAAGTGATAAGTTGTCAGACTCATCAGCCGGATTATGAGGTTATCAACCCAAGAGACAGGATACGACAAGCTAATCTTGTCAACCTGGCCACCTGACAGTGTGAAGGTTGTCAACCGAGTAGTTGGGGATACCAGCCCAAGAAAAGAAGGAGGGCATGACAAATATACCATTTGTCAAGCGAAGCAGGGCTCGGTCCGCACGGACCAAGATCGAACAAAGAGATTTCGCGCCCGCGAAAACTCAGGACAAAAGAAGAAACTAAAAGGACCTTGATCGCCCGGTCAGAGGGTCAAACAACTGGATTCTGCGCCCGCGAAAACCCAGAAGAGAAAAAGATAAGGACCTTGGCCGCCTGGTCAAAAGGTCAAGCAGCTAGATTTCCTACCGAGGGAAATCCGAGAAAAGGGCTAAAACCTTGACCATCAGGTCAAAAAGTCAAGCCACAGGATTTCCTGCCCCAAGAAATCCGAGAAAGGGGCTAAGGACCTTGACCATTAGGTCAAAAGGTCAAGCCATAGGATTTCCTGCCCATGGAAATCTGAGAAAGGGGCTAGGGACCTTGACCATCAGGTCAAAAGGTCAAGCCATAGGATTTCCTGCCCATGGAAATCTGAGAAAGGGGCTAGGGACCTTGACTATCAGGTCAAAAGGTCAAGCCATAGGATTTCTTGCCCAAGGAAATCCGAGAAACCAAGGACTTTTACCGCTCGGTCAAAGTCAAGGAGCTAGATTCCGTGCCCGCGAAAGTCCAGGAGAGACAAACGACATTTGACCGCCCAGTCAAAGCCAGTAAGGTGGATTTCGCGCCCGCGAAAATCCAAAAGGGGCAAAGGACCTTGACCTCTCGGTCATAATCAGCAAGCTGAATTTCGCACTCGCGAAAATCCAAAAGGGGCAAAGGACCTTGACCGCCTGGTCAAGATCAGCAAGCTGAATTTCGCGCCTGCGAAAATCCAAAAGGGGCAAAGCACCTTGACCACCTGGTCAAGATCAAGCAAGCTGGATTCCGCGTCCGTAGAGATCCAAAAGGGGCAAAGGACATTGACCGCCTGGTCAAAGTCAAGCAAGTTGGATTTCGTGCCCACGGAAATCCAAGAGGTGCAAAGGACATTGACTGCCCGGTCAAAGTCAAGCAAGTTGGATTCCGCGCCCACGGAAATCCAAGAGGGGCAAAGGACATTGACCGCCCGGTCAAAGTCATGCAAGCTGGATTCCGCACCTGCGGAAATCCAAGAACCTGAAAAAACAAAACGATGATTCGTGGATTATCCCCCAGGAAGGAAAAAAACACAGACGCCCCGAACTGCAAATATGCTGACTGCTGGCGCCACGGTGTTGAAGTTGACTTTCTTGCCGAAACACTTGTGCAATATCTTCTGAAGAAATCCTGCTGAGATTTCTGACCTGAATGGCATAGCTTGCAAAAAGATGAGAGCTTATTTGCAATTTCTCAAAATCGGGACTTTATTACGAATCTCTCGATTACGGCAACCATCTGAATGCTGAATTACCGTTGTGCTGTGACGTTCAACATTTTGCTGTATACTGATAAATGTCTGCCTCATAACACCTCACACATCCTTTGTGGACGAATCTGCAATTTTGCAAAATATAGGGGGTTTTCTGCAAACTACCCCACCTAGTGCATTTTGTGGGCCATGTGCTTGACACAGTATATTCTGCTCTTGAAGTGCAAGCTGTGAAGTGATAAGGGCTGGAACGTAATTTTCATGGCCATTTTGCACTTTGAACCTTGACGTATAAAATTATTCGTGTAAAGGAACCCACTGAATAATTACCATAACTGCCAAGAAGCATTTCTTTATTTCTTCCTGCTTGCTGGGAGTATAATAGTGCTTGTGCCGTCTGGCTCTTCCAAGGTTCTGTCATTTGCTTGATTTCATTCCAATGCAACTTTTATATGCATTTCTCTTTGGCTTCCTCTTAAAAGGCGTGTCTCCTCCTCTTCTTTTATTTCGTTTCATCATCCCCAAACGAAAACCAACTCTCCCTCTCTTCATCTCTTCTCCTCAACGATAGCCTTACCCTTTCTTCCTCTCTTCATCATCCCTAAACGGCGTGCAAGAGGTGCGTTGACAAGACGCGCTCGACCAGTGCGGGGCATCACGCGAGGTGCGTCGGAGGTGCAGCGGCTGATCGGCGGAGGCATGGCTGGTAGTGGCATGGATCGTACTCTTCAAGACTGGCTGGACAGAGGATCACCGACGAAGGTAACCTTTCTTCCTCCCTTCTCTCATTTTGTGTGCTTGTCTGCCCTTCCCTTCTCGTTTCTGCTTTGTCGACGGCTGAATGGGTTTGGCGGGGATGAGTCTGGTGGTCTGCGGTTGTGGGGGCTTGGTTGGAGATGGGTTGTCCATATGCTTGTGGCAGACTGACTGTGCGGAAGTGGCGGTTTGGGTGACTACGGCCGTCGACGGGGAATGTGGAGCGGCCGTGAGATGGTGGCGGGCTGGAATAAGGGTTGGCCACTGGCGGTGCTCCGGTGGGTTGCAGTGCGCGGAAGCAGGCCGCGGACTACAGTTGGACCGATGGTGCAAGTTGAAGTAGGGGTTCTTTATGTGATGGCAAGCTGGCTACGTGGTTGGGTTTTGGCGTTTCGGTTTTAGGTGGTAAAGGGGATGGCAGCTGGTGATGGAGGAATGGTGATGGGTTTAGGTACTAGAAATGCTTGTTATTGTCCATGATTCATTTTTCATGCGATTTGAAATATAGTTTACAAACTGTTGTAAACCATGCTTTGAGGAAAAAATGAATGATAGCTTGCAGAATGCTCCCCTCTTGTATATTTTAACAAGACAATATTACCACCTGATTTGTACATTTGTACGTAATGCTGAACTATATCTGTACACCTGTTTGTATTTCTGCCACCATATGCCACATGTTTTTACTTAAATGCCATCCCCCTTGCTATTATGCCTGATGAATGCAATGCCGTGTTTGACTTCGACTTGGGCTCTATTATGCTTCTGTATTCGACATGCCTGTTGCTGCTGTTTGATTCTTGGTTTGGCTTTTATCTCTTTCCGCAGGATGACCCAATTCCGAGGAGGGGGCCCCACAATCCTCATGGGACACGCCTTCTAGTTCTCGTCCCAAGCGACGAGGCAGTTCTTCGAGGTCACGGGCCTCAAGCAGCTCGACTCCTACTGTCCCCATTGAGGTAAACTCAAAACTGAACAACAAATGAGTATATAAATCTGGTGTTCTCTCTGACAAATGCATTCTCAGGAGTCTGGCAATTTCGAGGGGCGGCTGCTAAGCGACTATCATATCTGCGAGGGTCTCGACTTTGGGGTAATTTTCTCACTTTGATGTGCTTTAATTACAAACTGCTTTTGACTTGGCATTGTCCTCGACATTTCAGGAGGGGAACACAAACCGGATTATGCGGTGCCATTGGGGCCTGATGCTTGACCATTTCCACTGTTTACCTGACTTTCTGCAGGACTTCCTCCTCCACCGGTCTCCATTTGGAGGTTTGCTCCGCATACCCATCATACATGGTCATTACAACTCCTTCAGAGCCCTGGTAGAGAGATGGAGGTTTGAGACGCACACCATCCATTTGCCATTCAGTGAGCTTACTGTTTTGCCTGATCAGTGGCCCTACTGACGGGCCTCCCTTTCGGTGACAAGCCGATTATAGGTGAGACCACCCACGACTTCCACCTTACGCCTGCACATCTGGGCCGTGTCCCTCCTAAGCCACCTAGGGGGAAACATATGATCACTGTGGGATGGTTACGAGAATGGGACAAATTCTGGCCCAACCCCGAGCCTGACAGTGAGGAAGTAGATTTTGTACTGAGGCACTTTCTGCTGGAGCTGCTAGCCATGATCTTTTGTGATTCATCGGCCTACTGCATTCATGCTGATTGGATTGCGTATTTGACCAACCTGGAACATCTAGATCATTATGATTGGGCTGGTGCTAGTTATACCTGGCTAATCTGTGGGCTCGACAATGTGGTCAAGCATGGGCGCCGCTCTTACGTGGGGTTATACCCTCTGTTGACTGTAAGTATTTGATTTCATTACTTTGCAAAAAAAATTTCATTTATGCTTAATATTTGATAAACTGACTTGTGCTTGTATTTGCAGTACTGGATCATGGAGCACATCACCAGAGGGCACAGCTTTGGTCGTCTGCGGGACGAGCTCCTGCCCCTTCCCCGCTAGTGGGTCGAGCCTAACCACCGGGCTACTGCTGGGGTATACAGCTATGAGTCCTACCGGTATTTGCTGGACCTGGTAGAGCTCGAGGATGTAAGTCTCTTCTACCATTAGACTTTAACTTTGCATGCCTGTTTTATTTTCTTTGCTTATAATTCTCTGTTTCTATAACAGGTTCACCTACGCCCATTCGCTAGATATGATGGCTTCGACTGGGCTCCCTTGAACTCCAGCCGTGTTCTCAAGGACAAATAGGTGAAATTCTATTGTATGAAGAAGTCGGCCTACTACCTTCCCGGGCGTGTACGACATCAATTCTTGAATGAATCTTGCATTCCTGCCCCTCCTCCTGCTGATATGGATCGCCCGACTACAACTTGTTCGGTTGCTAGAAGCCGGCATGCAGCTGCCATAGCTTCCCAGGAAAGACATGTCCTTCGGGAAGTTAACTATACAGATTATCTGGCCTGGTACAGGCGTGTGGGGAAGCCGTACCTATTCGAGGAGGCAGTGCGGGATAGCCAGCGTGGGATGTGGTATGCATCTGACTAGGCTCAGGTACATGATTTCCATTTCTGTTGTATATTGCTATCATGTGAACTATGAAAGTCTGACATTTGTTATAATCCATAGGGCTTTGAAGAACAATTTGGCGCCTTTTATGCCGATATTCACCGAAAGAGGGTAAGACCCTTACTTTGTAAACTACCATCTTTGTTGTATCTGACATATCTGTTATTTTGCAGGAACTGCGCTGGCGCAACATCATCTAGGTATGTTTCTCTTTTCTGCCCCTGCTACCACTTTTATAATTCTTATTGCTAACATAAGTTTGGATTTTGCAGCAAGATTTCCCTACTCAAGAAGTGAATGTAGCAAGTAGTGGGGATTTAACATGGAGGCGTCTGAGGAGGATCGTTCAGACACCGAGGTTACCCAGAGGGTTCGCAACTTTGCTCCTCGTTCCTAGGCCACCGCAGCTGCTCAGTGGTTGCACTGAATCACTCGACGAGGCGCCCGACTCTTGGCGGAGCATTTTCAAAAGGCGACATCTGATGAGGAAGATTCAGATGAGGAGTAGCCTTA
This sequence comes from Posidonia australis, assembly GCA_024699735.1. Taxonomy (NCBI): domain Eukaryota; kingdom Viridiplantae; phylum Streptophyta; class Magnoliopsida; order Alismatales; family Posidoniaceae; genus Posidonia; species Posidonia australis. The sequence continues at coordinate 6,359 of JAMKQA010004145.1, read as the reverse complement.
TTTACAGTTTTTTCAAGCTCTATAATAACATTGGCACATTGTAACCTATTTTGAAAATTTATAAGAAAATTTCTGATTCTGCGATGTCCCCCTCGGGGTTTTGTGTATGTGCAAGCTGTATGAAAAGTACTCTGTGCAGGATTAAACAAATGGCGTCGATTTGGCGATGTCCATATTTTAGGGGAGGTGCTGCTGAAATTTTGCAGCTATTCCAGGCGCCACCTATGTGCATAGCCTAGGTGCGCCTCCAAAAATGGCGAGTTTTGTTTTCCTTTTCTGCTGAAACCCTTTTGTTCTTCTATATAAACTCGCATTCTGCGAGAAACACCGCCGTCTCTTCTAAAAAAAACGACTGCAGACCTTTGCTTTTGCTTTTGCTTTTTTGCTCACTTTCTGATCTTTTTGGGCACAGATTGTGTTATATTTTGTACTACCATGGTAAGGGCTATTGTATACGTGCTTTTTCTTGTTGCTTTCCTATTGCTTTCTTGTGCTCTGTTGCAGATTTTCTTTGTATTCTATTATCTCACTTTCATGGCAGAAGACTTCGGAACATGCTTCTTGATTCTGCAAATGCTTTTTGTATTATATTCTGCTAGATTGCTTTGCTTGTCCTACGTTTATGCCAAGTTCTGTCTTTTACTACCATATCTGACCCAAATCTATGTCTACAGAGCTATCCCACTATGGTAACCCCAAAACACTACTCAGATGCCCTACGTGGCTGGATGCCTTGACAGCTGTTGACCGCGAACAATTACGGGTCTGGGGCATTTCTTCCTCCCTTCTGAGTATAGCCAAGGTGGAGGTTAACTGGCATTTGCTATGCGCCGTGGCTCGGTTTTGGAAACTAGATTTGCATGTCTTCCGCTTTGGGCAGGTAGAAATGACCTTGACTTTGGAGGAGGTCAGACGGATCTGCGGTTTGTCGCCATTCATGCCCCCTCCAATTTTTACCTGCCATGACAGCTATGTTCATGTTGTGAGCCGACTCACGGGCGTGGCCAGAGATGTCTGTGAGGAGAGACTTATCCGTAGAGACGGATCTACAACCATGGTGCGCCTGGACTATTTTGATGCGATCATAGGTGCCGCTCTTCCATGGGTATCCTGTGGCTTTATTGCTTTGTGTTGCGCTTCCTTGGGGAGCTGATCTTTAGTCACGGCCGGACAACTGTGGCTATCGAGGTGGCAGAAATAGCCTGGGCGGTAGTTGTTCGCAAGATTGATTTGGCCCCTATCCTTCTTGCTGAAACCTATATTGGTTTGGACTGGGCATTGAAGCGCTCCTGTCATTTCCATGGGTGTGGTGCCCTGGTGCAGGTAAGCAAATTGTTAACTTTTAATTATTCTGCTGTGCTTTTATTAACCATGATTCCATTTTTGCCAGGTTTGGTTCGCTGCCCACATGGGAATGAAAATTCTGCGCCCTCGGCCTTCTCCTTTCGAAGCCTATAGCCGTACACACCATTCAAGGACGCTCCCAGGAGTCCCAGAGTTATGCAGCAGATTGCAGAATCTTGCAGAGGATACAGTAACATGGTGCATTATATCCTCGGCGTCCAGAACCATTACAGCTTTCTTCAATGCCAGGGATATGCGGCTTGTGGTTCTTCTGGGATTTTCGGGAGGCGTGGAGTATCGTCCTATCTAGGTCCTCTGCTAGTTCAGTTTCTGCCAGGATTCTATTGTGCAAAGCCGCTGTCCTGAGCGGTACAAGAGATATGTTGTTGGCTAAAATGCAACTACTTTCGAGTTGTCCCGCAAGACACAAGTTGGCGTCAAGTCTTCTGATCTTGCCATCACTGAGGGTTCCAGTTGCACGGTGGAATATGATGCTGAGATATGAGAGTCGTGGCCTCTGAGCGAGCTCCGTCCTAGTGGTACTAGTTTCACAGGGGCTAGTAGTTCAAAAAGGCCTAGAATTGATTAGCAATATTTGTATCCATGATAGACCACAATAAGAATTTTATGTCATTTCTGCATTGCTTATACTTGTTCACAACTGCTTTTAAGATCCATTGGCATGCCCCTGGTTTCAAATCCTTCCACTTTAAAGAAGTGACTAACATGCCCCTAGTCGAATGCTTATACGACTCATAAGGCAGCTGACATGCCCTTGGTGGAATGCGAACAAAATGCCTTGCAAAATAAATGCAAATATGCTTGACTAAAACTAGCATGCGCCCTAGCCAAATGCTTATACGACTCATAAGGCAGCTGACATGCCCCTGGTCGAAATATGACAAAAACGCCTTGCAAAGCAAATGCAATTTATGCTTAATTAAACTAAATGCTGTGCAAAAGATGCAAATGCAAATGGTTAATTGATATATTGGTGCCCATAGCGCCAAGGAAACCTGTTTTACCTATGATAGGAGTTGACACTGTCCTCAACTCATGTGGCACTAACCTAGGTAATTAGGTTTATTCGTGGCTCTCCTTCAGATTTATGGGCCTCATGCCAAGTCCTTGGGGTCCTATACCTACTTTTTCAACAATTCATTTTTCTTTTTCTCCCTCAAAGGCATGTTGACTTACCCCTGCTCCTACTTGGAGGTAAAAACACACTTAGGCTGAGGGGGTGGCTGCTATTTCCCTTGTGCTGAATGGGTGGCTAGTCCCTTTGATCATGTGGGCTTAGTAAGTGCATGCTCCGACTCCTCTCCATGCTATATGGTAGGAGTAAGGTTGTTCACATGCCTCTCTCAGTGGAGCTTAACTTCTATCTACTGCTTCTGTCTTCCTATTTTCTTTTGTGCTCCAAGGTCAATGTATTTTTTCTTTTAATGCTTACACTCTCTCTAGACCTAACATTCTCCCCCCCTCTGGAGATATAGGTCCCGTGGAGATTTGTACATTTAGCCCACTCCTTTGAAATCTCTCTCTCACATCCTAAGCTTCTAGGGTAGTAGCACATGAAGAGGACTTGTCATGTCTTACGCAGGCAGGCTTCCAATTTTCCTCATCGGGCAGTGATGATACTATGCAGAAAGAATAGGTGCACGAGATTATTCATGTTTATGCTAGGATGCGCTAATCTAAAACATTAGTAGTTAAAAGAAGATGCATGAAAATGCATGGCTCACAATGCAAGGCATAGGATTGACTAAGAGTTACTGATAGTACTTCTTTAAGTAGGAAGCATTGACAGGATCTGACTGCTCTGTATGGTCCATGCCTTCAAGAATGACTGCACCCCCTAACAGGGCCTCCTTAACCACAAAAGGTCCACGCTAGTTGGGCCTAAATTTTCCCCGTGTATTCGGCAAATGAATGGCACGTAGAACCAAGTCTCCTAGTTCAAAGCTTCTAGGACGGACTTTCTTTTGATATGCCCGGGCCATTCTCTTCTGGTAGCATTGGGCATGATGCAGAGCTTGCAATCTATGTTCATCAATTAAATCAAGTTGAACATTACGGTCCTGTACCCACTCTGCCTCTTCTAATTCTGTCTCCCTCAAGATCCTGAACGAAGGAATCTCCACTTCAAAGGGAAGGACTGCTTCCATGCCATACACCAAAGAGTAAGGTGTTGCTCCTGTGGATGTCCAGATGGAGGTTCTATAAGCCCATAATGCATAAGGCAGCTTCTCATGCCAATCTCTATGGGTCTCGACCATTTTTTTCAAGATCTTCACCAGATTCTTGTTAGCCGATTCCACTGCCCCATTCATCTGAGGTCGATAGGGGGAGGATCTGTGATGTCTGATCTTGCAACTCTGGAGGAAATCTTCAATTCTCATTGCTATAAAATTAGTTCAGTTGTCTGAAATGATAGCAAATGGAACCCCATATCTGACGACAATATTATTCTTGATGAATTTTTCTGTAATAGCTACTGTGACTGTATTGTAGGTCCCCGCCTTGACCCATTTCGTAAAATAATCGATGGCTACCATAATATTACGGTGCCCATTGGATGCCACAGGATGAATGGCCCCGATAACATCAATTCCCTAGGTAGAGAATGGCCAGGGTGATGACATGCTATGCAATTGTTGCAGGGGAGCATGTATAAAATTGTCGTGTATTTGGCAGTTATGGCATCTTATGACAAATTAGCAACAATCCGTTTCCATGGTGGACCAGAAATACCCCTGTAGCATAATTTTCTTGGCTAGAAGAACCCCATTCATATGTGGGTTGCAGGTGCCTGCGTGGACTTTCAGCATTAGCATATCTGCCTCCTTTTTGTCTATGCACCTGAGGAGCATCTGATTATAAGACCTTCTGTATAGCTGCCCGGCCCCTAGCACATATTTGGATGCTAACCGTGTCAAGGTCTTCTTATCTGACGCAGAAATGCCAGGAGGGAAGCTACCAGACTTCAAAAATGCTTTAATATCACTATACCAAGGCGGTTCAGCAGATGATGGCGCCTCTTTGATATGCATACAATGTGCTGGCTACTCAATGCATGTGATTGAAATGTCTATAGCCCGTGCCTCTGGGAGTGATAACCATGATGCCAGAGTTGCCAGAGCGTCTGCATATGCATTCTTAGCTCGCTTCATGAAGGAAAATTTGACATCTTCAAATTCTTCAGTTAATTTCAGCAAATGTTCATGATATAGTACGAGCTTCTTGTCTTTTGTCTTCCAGTCGCCATTGACCTGTGAAATAACCAGCATTGCATCGCCAAACAAGTGGAGTTCTTGGGCGCCTTGGTCCCTTGCTATTTGTAAACCTAGGATACAGGCCTCATATTCGGCTTCATTATTGGTGCATTCAAACGTCAGCTTCCTCGCAAAGGGAATAAGCTGTCCTTGTGGTGTGGCTAGAACTGCACCGATGCCTCTTCCTCGCTTGTTGACCGCACCGTCGAAATACAGACACCATTGCCGCTCGTTCTGAGGGCCCTCTGGTTCTTCGTCACCAATTGCAAACAATATATCTTCATCTGGGAACTGGGTCTGCAAAGGCTGGTACTCTGGCAAAGGTAAGTCAGCCAAGTGATCCGCCATGGCCTGTCCTTTCATGGACTTCTATGTGACAAAGGTGATATCGTATTGGGACAACATCACCTGCCATTTAACACATCTGCCCACCAATGTTGGCTTCTGGAACAGATACTTGATTGGGTCATGCCGACATAACAAGAGAACCGGATACGCCACCATATAATGCTGGAGGCACTGTGTGGCCCACACCAGGGATAAGCAGACTTCTTCTATTGGGCTGTATTTGACCTCGCAGTCATTGAACTTTTTGCTGAGGTAGTAAATAGCTTTCTCTTTATGCTTAGATTTGTCATGCTGGCCCAGAACTGTGCCCATAGAATGCTACGTGGTAGAGAGATATAGTAGCAAAGGGCGCCCTGGCACAGGGGGGAACTAAAACTGGAGGCTTCACCAGAAGTTGTTTTATTTTGTCGAAAGCCGCTTGACATTCGTCATTCCAACAGGTCTGAGCGTTCTTCCTTAGCAGCTTGAATATGGGCTCACATATAGGCATGAGCTGTGCAATGAACCTGCTGATATATTGTAGCCTACCTAATAAACCACGAATTTCTTTCTCAGTGGTTGGGTGAGGCATGTCAATAATTGCTCTAGCTTTGTAGGGGTCTACTTCAATTCCCCTTTGACTGATGATGTAACCCAATAGTTTTCCAGAAGATACCCCAAATACACATTTGTTGGGGTTCAGGCGGAGCTTATATTTTCGCAGGCGCTTAAACAACCTTCTTAAATAGGTAAGATGGTTCTAGGGCCCTTTTGATTTGGCAATCATGTCATCCACGTATACCGCAACCTCCTGATGCATAAGATCGTGGAATAAAGCTGTCATAGCCCTCTGATATGTTGCACCTGCATTCTTTAATCCAAACGGTATCACCCTGTAACTGAAGACTCCCCATGGAGTGATAAAGGATGTCTTCTCCATATCTTCTTCAGCCATTCTGATTTGATTATATCCGGAAAAATCGTCCATAAATGACAACATCTTATGCCCTGCAGTGTCGTCTACCAGAATATCAATGTGAGGGAGCGGGAAATCATCTTTGGGGCTCGCTTTGTTGAGATCTCGATAGTCAATGCACATGCGAACCCGTCCATCCTTCTTCGGCACTAGTACCACGTTGGCGAGCCATTCAGGATACAGCACAACCTTGAGAAAGTTGACCTTGTATTGCTTCATAATCTCCTCCTTGAGCTTTAAAAGCCATTGGGGTCGCCATTTGCGGAGCTTCTGTTTGACTGGCCTTGAATTTGGAATTAGTGGCAATGTATGGACTACCACTTCAATATCTAGCCCCAGCATGTCATCATAGCTCCATGCAAAGACATCTACATATTCTTTTAGGAAAGCCATAAACTCCGCCTTTGCTTGTGGTGATAAACTGGCACTGATGCGTG
>JAMKQA010004144.1:0-12283 GCA_024699735.1 Posidonia australis | reverse complement strand
GTGGAGATTTGTTAGAATTGACTTGTAAATGGGTAATTACCAAATTACCCTTTGGGTGATTAAGGTCTCTTAGGGTCTTCTATAAATACCTAAGAACCCTAATCACTTGAATTACCTTCTTCCACACTTTCTCATAGTAAAACACACCTCCTCTCTTTCTCTGCCCGTGGAGTAGGCATTGCCGAACCACGTAAATACTTGGTGTTCTTGTGTTGATTGGTTTGTTTGTGATCTGAATCCCTAACATTGAATGTGGCAATCTAGGCATTCTATGTAGAACACAAGAATCCGAGCATTTTATAACATAGAACGCTAGATGCCAAGGGTTCTATAATCTATCGATGCCAGCTACCATTATTGGGGGACTAATCACTTATTAATGGTTGATTGAGGTTTGATTAAGTCCTAGTTAAGCTTGCACATGATCAACGAACATTTATGAAAGGTAATAATTTGAAGTTCAAAATTTTCCAAATAAGGAAAGTTGCTATTGTGGAGGGCTTAGGTCACCAAGTGTAGAATGCACAGAACTGAGCATGCTATGTAGAACGTGGTAAAGTCAACGTTCTACACCCCTAGACAACAAACTTGCCAAATTTGAGATGTTAGGTCAAATGTGGGACAAATGAGTCATTAAATAGGTCAATAAAGACCTCAAATTAAGGCATGAAGACTTTTTTGAAAATATCAAAGATTTATTTTGAGTCAAAAAATGGAGAGTTTGATTGAAATGGAAGGGAACTAACCTGGAGGTGTAGAATGCAGGATTTTAGGCATTCAACGTTGAATGCTGGAATTCCCGTGTTCAATGTTGAGCACTAGATTCTCAGCGTTCAATGACCTAGATTAGCAATTGGGCCTCTAAAGAGTACTTAGGCTGAGCAAAACGCATCTAAAGATGAATGTAGTATGCTATGATGTGGTGAGGCTTAATAAAAATAAAGAAGTGCCAAAATGGGATATCTACAGGCAACACCAAGTCTGAAGCTTGTAAAGGCACCAAAACCTACAAAATTTTATTGCTGGCAAGCATGAAATCCCTTCTAAAACATGATTTTCAAAATCATTTTTTCTTTTCTATCCAAAACACGTGCATCTTTGTAATCTCTTTATGCACTCTTGAAATGGCTACTCTACCCTAAACCAAGTCTAGAGCTTGCACAAAAACACAACACAAAAACCATGGTCTTCTATAGACTAGAGTCTGAAAACCTAAATTAGTGCTTGAAAAACCACAACCACAACTCACACACATAGTACAAAACCTATCGTATCACTCTAGCCACAAGTGACCAACCAACCCACAAGCAGCCGCTAAGACGCACTACACAGCCATGAACAAGCCACCCTATCTAGGAGCTCCTCTATCCCAAGTTCAGACTCTAAGAGCCCTCTAAAAGTCCACTCTAGGACAACATAGTGTTCGTCCTCTAGACGTCTTCGGTACCTAGGCCACTTAAGGACCCTATCCCCTGGCCCTTGCCAACACAGCTTGGAACCTCAACTTCGGACTCATAGCTGACTTTCCAGAGGTATTAGTTGTCCTAAGTCTGCTAGTATAGCCCGACGATCCTTTTGGTTTCACAAGAAAACCACAAAAAATCTTGGAACCTCAACCTCGAACTCGCACTTGACCTTCTATGGGTATTAGTTGTCCAATTCACCAGTATGGCCCTACAGTCCTTTTGGTTCCACAAAACCTTAGAAAATCATTTTCCAAAATCTTTGCAAATCTATACTTTTTTTTCTAAATCCTTCTAGAAACAATTTCAAAAATCATTTCAAAATCACCTCAAGAACGCTGCAAAATTCCACACAAAAAACCATGCAAAAACACCAAAAATCAGCATCAAATCCATCAAGAAACCCCAACTGTAGTAGGAGGGCGAGCTAGGGACACGCACCACCCCCACATATCAACGACATGTGCCAGTCCCTTGTGTCCCCAATTGCTACTACTAGCAGTAGCAAGCCAAGCTCGCCACTTCCAAACCCAAAACCTTAATCCTTGCAAAAACTCACAAATCCAAACACAAAACTCAAGGGAATGGAAATTTAAACTTTAATCTACACATCCACACAATATATACACTAATCCACTCAAAGTACAGCTTAAAATCACCCAAATGAGATGGATTCCCTTCACGAGAACCCATCACCATTGTGACTCATCCACCACCCAACAATCCCACCTATGGGAGTCATAGGCGGCATTGTAGCACTTTGGCATTCCTCTCTTTCTCATGCTACACACACCCATATGACAACCACTTGCCAAAACATCAATAGCATGCAATAAACTAAGGAGAAACCACAAGCACAAAATGTGGAATAGAGAATCCAAAGATGGAAACAATCACGAATCCACTTTGATTACTTAAAGAAGATCTACAATTACAGGTAATCAAACTTCAATTCATTTGACCAGGCTCACCACTCAAACACCAAAATTACAATCATGTGGGAATCAAATCCCAAAATAGAAACTTACAACATTCATCTAGATTGGCAAAACACACCTACAATAAGTGTCAGTAATATATGCCCAAACTATGTGCATGTAATACGCACCAGAAACACATGCATGCAATATGCACCTAACCTATATAGACCACAGGTGTTGAAATTGGGTTTGTTGAGAGAGAGGACATCTATGGGTGAGAGGGAGAAGCTGAGGGCTTTGCATGCATCGTGCATGGTGTTGCAAGCACTCCTACTCCACTGTAAACGTACATTTTGAGCTCTTGTGATCTCTGGTAAGCTCATATGGTAGAGAAATTTGGTAAGCTATTGGGTCATGGAGGGTTCTTTTTATATTTTCAGTTGCGATCCTAATGTCGGTTCCTTACCTAAGTTAAGATGGTGTTGGTGTTTGAGAAGGAGGTTGAGAGTCATGACAAGCTGTAGGTGTTTTCCCAATGAGCTCAAACAACTCCTGAGATTGTGGATTGGGTGCTAGATTTTTGGTTTCTAAGGTAAGTTTGGTGGAATAATTCCGACATATAGAAAACTTACTTTTCAATGTGCATGCATCTGATTCTTGTTTTCTCTATGCTTGAGGAGGTGTCAGACACAACAGGGTTTAGCCACAATGGTTGGAGCATTTGTGCGGAAGCTTCAACGAGCTCAGTCAAGGAGGTTTGTTGGGTTCATGTTCCCAAACTTAGTCACTCACTTTATGTCACGCCCCAAATTTTCCACAATAATTTAAACAAATTAAATTATGGGAAAATTAAAGCTAAACAGTAGATATCAAACTACCAGAAACCTGTGTGTGCGGCTAGGAGACTCCAGACTATAAGCACTACGCTAAACAAATCGCATGTCTGCACCTGCAAACCAAAACCACAAGGAAAACGCATGAGTGACCAAAGTCACCCAATATGCACCCCATGAAAACCACGGAGAACAAAACTACAATCAATTTTCCTTTTAAATTCATTTCGCAAACCATTTTCTCAAAACCTCATAAATCATGCCCACACCGGCCAAAACCACAAACCAGGGCTCTACTAGCCCAAAGCCACAAGCAAAGGCCCTCAATGGCCAAAACCACACACAGTGAGTCAGGAAGTCCGGCGCTAGGCAACAAATTCTGGCCGCACCCAGTCCGCTGAGGAGCAACCACAGCGTTTTGCACTGCCACGGTGAAGCCACCTTGTGCAGGAGCGATCACCGTGCCGCGATTCTCCCACCTAGAGAACCCTCACAAGCCAACCCCTCCCTGGGAAGGCTGTCCTGTCTCTCAGGACGCTACCAGCTACGGGGCACGTGTCCCACCCGCACTAGCCACCACAGGGTACGCCTCCTCACGACATCCTCCACACACGGTACTCAGGAGGGGGTGTCATACCTCCACACCAGAGCCTCAGTGCTCATAGCGACAGCAGGAGTATCATACCTCCCCGTCATGCCACAAAACACCTCAACCCGTGGACCACAACCCTAGCCTTGAGACAACAGTCAAGGAGTCTCATACCTCTAAGACCTGACGCCCGTCAGTCTTAGGTATCTCGGCCCCCCGACCTCAACTAAGGAGTCCCGTCCGACCACCCGAGAATGTCGTCACATTCCCTGCTCTCGACGACACGGTCCTACACTATCTCGGCCAGCACACAGAAAACTAGGAAAACATTTTCCAAAGCAGGCCAACTATTCCTTGAAATCCATCTTCCAAACCATTTTCATATCTTTCGAAAATTCTTCCAAAACCTTGGCAAAGTGACGCATCAGGTATCCCAGGGGACCACCGCTGATGGCCCACAATCCCATCTCAATGGGACAAAACACGACAATCCAGAAAGCCCTCGGAAAACACATTTTATAAACTCATTTGGGCCATGATTCGGCATGTCGAAAATCAAGTTCGGTAAGCCAAAATCTGCTGATTCGGTCAACCAGGGTGATTCGACAGGCTGAATCAACCAGAGGACCAAACTGACAAAAAATGGTATACCGAACGAAATCAGTATACTGAAATTCACTAATTCGGTATGCCGTTTTCAATTCGGTATGCCGAATTCAACAATCCCAGAAAATAGCCCAAAACCCTACAGCCCGAAATCGCCCCAAATGGGACCTCTGATTGGACCTTCTAAACAAATACCAAAAATCTAGCATAAAACATAAGATATAGACCCTCGAGTCTACTCCAAATCCCAATAAACAAAACTAAAATCCATTCACCATGCATCAAGATATAAAATCACAAAGGCAGAACGGTCAAAAGGACCCAAAACGCACCAACCATCATAAATGCCAATAAATTTGCCATAAATTCTCATAAAATCATATTAAATTCTAGGAAAGAAAATTTACCTAGATTCAATGTAATCCTAGCATTTTCTACCAATTTCATGCTCTCTATCACATGAGGTGGAGATGTGTACCTGAAACGAGCTCCGACGATCTTCGGCCGACTCTAGCGAACTCCGACGCAATCACGGCCATGGGAGCACTCCACAGCCTCGAGGACGCTCCACCCAAGCTCCATGCACCGCCACAGCCACTGTAGCCCTCCTCTTCACTCCCTCCCTCTCTCTCTGTCCAACGACGCTTGAGAAGAAGGAATAGGGGATGTGGGTGGAAGGAGAAGAAGAGGGGAAAGAGGAAGGAGGAGTGGGGATGGAGATGTGCACGCTAGGGAGAAGAAGGAAAGAGGAAGAAAGAAGAAGAAGGCGGTGAAGAGAGGTGAGGAGAAGTGTGGTGCGACTTATAAAGCTTGCGCCCGTAGTAGCTGGAAACGTGCTCACCTACACGTCTCAGCCACCAGCACACCTCACGAGCAACCAACCACAACCAATAGCCCACAAATGCAGGCCCAACGAGGACCCCACACTTGGGCCCTACACGGACTCACATCCGAGCCCCACATGCATAGTGCCACACCATGCACAGGGACATGCAAATAGAAGCCGGCCCACGAGGCCCAACCCCAAAAGCACAAAACCACACAACGGGCCTTAGAACAGTAACACCCGTCTAGGAATAAAATTCATAAAATGTAAATAATTACAAAATGAATTTTATGGGTGTTACATCTAAACTCCCTTAAAGGAAGATTTCGCCCTCAAAATCACTAGGCGAAAAGATACAGGTACTAGGCTAGGATGGCTTCCTCACGTTCCCACATGGCCTCCACGACTCCATGATGCCGCCACCGCACCAAAACCAGGGGAATCACCTTATTTCGCAGGACCAGCTCCTTGCGGTCAACAATCTTGATGGCATCCTCCACAAAGGACAGATCTTCCTGGAGCCCTTCTAGCTGAATTGGGATCACATGAGAAACGTCAGCCAGGCAATTCCTCAACATGGAGACTTGGAACACGTCGTGCACAGACGACATCTCGGGTGGTAGATCCAACTGGTAGGCAACCTCACTGATCCTCTAGGTGATCTGGTATGGACCAATATAGCAAGGACTCAGCTTGCCACGCTTCCCGAACCGCATGACACCCTTGGTCGGCGACACCTTTAGGAACACATAATTTCCCACCAGAAATTCCAACAGTCTCCGCCTCCTATCGGCATAGCTCTTCTACAGACTCTGTGCAGCCAATGGCCTACTCCGGATCAAATCCACCTTGTCCGCATACAGCTGCACAAGCTTAGGACCAATCAACTGATGCTTTCCCACTTCGCTCCAGCAAACAGGCGATCTGCATGGCCTATCGTACAAAGCTTCGTACGGCGCCATCCCGATGCTCGAGTGATAGCTATTGTTGTAGGCGAACTCAATCAATGGCAAATGGTCCTCCCAACTCCCCTGAAAGTCTAAGGCACATGCCCTGTGCATATCATCCAGCGTCTGGATAGTCCTCTCTGTCTGACCATCCGACTGAGGATGAAATGCCGTGCTATAGTTGAGCATAGTGCCAAAGGCCACCTGTAGAGTTCTCCAGAACCTCGAGGTGAACCTCGTGTCTCTGTCCGACACGATGGACATGGGAACACCATGCAGCCTCACCACCTCGGAGACATACAACTCCGCTTCATCCAAAACTTCCGCTTCAAGTCTCGGCACATCTTCGTACTGCCAGGGTGAATGGTGTACCTGGACCGATGCGCTTCATCTAACAACCTCTGCTTGGCCTCCTCATGCTGGGGTACATACAGATGCATATCATACCTCAGCTCTTTATATGCCCTAACAGAGAAATGAGGCTCTCCACCAGCCTTGAGCTTCCCAAACACAGCCTGAACAAACGGATCCAACTGCTGACATGCGACAATAAACTCTAACAGCTTAGGGCAAATAGATAGGTTGGCCACCCAGGCACCAACCTTCCCCGAGCTTGCTGCTTTGGCCTGTAGCTCACCAAATCCTCCAACATGGCCCACTTCTTGACCATCAAGGTCGCCATTGCGTGCGTACGCCGACTCAGGGCATTGGCGACCACGTTGGCCTTGCCAAGATGCTAGGACAGGCTGAAATCATAGTCCATCAAATACTCCACCCAGTGGCTACCTCAGGTTGAGGTCCCTCTACGTGAAGATATACTTCAGGCTCTGATGATCGGTGAAGACCTCAAACTGCTCCCCATAGTGATAGTGTCGCTAGAGCTTGAGAGCGAACACAACAGTAGCCATCTCCAAGTCGTGGATTAGGTAGTTCTTCTCATGATCCTTCAGCTAGCGCAAAGCATATGCGATGGCATTGCCATGCTGCATCAGAACACACCCTAACCCAATGCCGCTGGCATCACTATACATAGTGAAGCCACCACATCCAGAAAGCAGAGTCAACACAGGGGCAGAAACCAAACGAGACTTCAGCTCTTGGAAACTTGCCTCACAATTCTGGTCCCAACAAAAAGGAACACCCTTCCTGGTCAACTCTGTCAAGGGCGCGGCTATGGAGGAGAAACCCTTGATAAACCTCCTATAATAGCCCGCTAAACCCAAGAAACTCCTGATCTCCGACATTGTCCTGGGTCGCTCCCAACTACTCACTACCTCCACTTTGGCAGGATCCACTCTGATGGCTTCTCCAAAAATCAAATGGCCAAGGAACATGACTTCGCTCAGCCAGAACTCACACTTGGAGAATTTGGCATATAGCTGATGATGCCTCAGAGTATCAAAAACTGCCCTCAGATGCAAGGTGTGAGTCTCAACATCAGGAGAATAGACCAGCACGTCATCAACAAAAACCACAAAGAACTGGTCCAGAAAAGGATTGAAAATCCTATTCATCATATCCATGAATGCAGCCGGTACATTAGTCAACCCGAAAGGCATGACCGTGAACGCTTAATGCCCATACCGTGTCTGGAAAGCAGTCTTCTAAATGTCTGGGTCTCGGATCCTCAACTGGTGATATCCTGACCTCAGATCATTCTTCGAGAACACCGATGTAGACTGCAAATGGTCGAATAGGTCGTCAATGCGAGGCAGGGGATACTTCTTCTTCACTGTGATCTGGTTCAGCATCCGACAATCTATACACAGTCGGAGCGAACCATCCTTCCTGTGGACGAACAAGACAGGCACTCCCCATGGAGACACACTCGGCCTGATAAACCCCTTGTCCAGCAACTCCTGCAACTAAGTCTTGAGCTCTCGCAATTCTGCTGGCACCATGCAATAAGGAGGCTTCGACACAGCATCGAATCCAGGGATCAGATCGATCGAGAACTCTACTTCCCTATGAGGTGGCATACCAGGCAAATCGTCAGGGAAAATGTCGAGATATTCACACACCACAGAGATGTTGTGAACTCCCAACTCGGGAGACGTGGAGGTAACTAGACTGGCTAGATACCCCACGCAACCCCTGACCAAAGACTTATAAGCCTTCACAGCTGAAATGACATGCCTAGGCTCACCCCGACACCCACCTTGCACAAAGAAAGACCCATCCTCAGGAGACCCGAAATAAACTCTCCTCTGAGCACAGTTGATCAAATTAGATTGTTGCGCCAACCAATCCATGTCGAGTATCACATCGTACTCTAGCATGTCCATCACGATCAGGCTGGCGTTGAACTCTCTACCGTTCAACGTCAAGTCGACAGACAGCAGATACCTCCATGCCAAATTGTGCTCCCCCAGCGGCGTCACCACGCTGAGATGAAAGGCCAATCTAGCTGGTCTCTCTCCCAACTCCGTCGTAAAAGACTCAGAGATAAAGGAGAAAGAACTCCCTGAGTCAAACAACACTTTGGCCATCCAGCCAGCCACAATAAAAGAAACTGATGGCCAAACAAAACAACACCACACATCCATACAATCCGGCAGATATCCAGATTACAAGGAGATTACGGCATATCTCAGAGGGTTACAAAACCAACTATTCATCCTTACCCTCAACAACATCTCCCAAAGACCTAGTGCTTGGAGCTGCGATAGTGAACACCCGTCCCTTAGTCGGCTACTACGGTGCGCTTCCTGCCTTCTTAGGTGGTTCCGGACAAGATCTCTGAATGTGTCCCGCCTTCCCACAATTATAGCACACCACTTGAGAGGGAGATCGCCTAGAATGAGGGCAATATACAATGATATGGCCCACCTGACCACATTTGAAGCACTGATTCCCACCAGGAGCACTAGACCTTGTCTGACTAAGGCCAGCTCCGCTACTCCCAGCAAAACTCTGCCAGCCCGTAGAGGAAACACTAGACCTTGCCTTCTGCTTCTTTTCAAGGCTACCCAAATTACTGGCACATGGAGGGCCGAAGAAAGCGAACCAGGAGTTAAAGGAAGACTTACCATTCCCTTTGGGATGACTCTCCAGAAACTTCTGATGCTCCGCCTCAAAGCGGTAAGCCATCCCAACCATGACCTCCATAGTGTGGCATTGACAGCCCATCACCTTCACCCTTAGCCCAAGGTTCAAGTCGTCCAAAAACCTCTGTGCCCGCTCCTCCTCAGACTCATAGGCAGGAGCGAAGCGTTCCAGCAGGGCGAACTCAGTCTCATACTCGAGCACCGACATCGTGCCCTGCTCTAGACTCTGGAAATCTCGATGAAGCTGCTCCTTCACATGAGCGGGAAAATACTTGTCATTGAAGGCCTCCTTGAAATCCTTCCACTGGATGCTAATAGTGACTGAGTCTGGGAACTTTAGTCGCCTCACAGACTTCCACCACCTATCTGCCTCACCATCCAGCAGGTAGGTCGCCAGCCGCACCCATTTCTCCTCTGGGCACACCATGCTCTCCAGCATCTTCACCACCTTCTCCAACCAAGCCTCGCTCTCCTCAGCACTAACCTTTCCCTCGAACGATGGCGGATGAAGCTTCGTTAACTGGTTCAGCCATGGGTCACCCGACGGTTCGTTGGCACTACTCTTACTTAACGCGTGAGAGATCCCGTGTGCCAAACTCCTTAGTTCCACATGAACTGCCATCCATCCGCCTACGTCCTCTCGGGACTCGATCTCCACGACAGGGGCCTTTCCCTTACAACCACGAGGAGGCATCCTGCCGGAGAAAGGCAAAGTACCAGCACCACATACAAAGCAACAACTAGAAAACCATGCCGAGAAATCAGGTGCAGAACCTACGATTCATGCAAAACCTATGGAATCTTTAGACCAAACACCCTAGGTGTAGTGCAACCAAGTGAACCTGGAGCTCTGATACCAGATCTGTCACGCCCCAAATTCTCCACAATAATTTAAACAAATTAAATTACAGGAAAATTAAAGCAAAACAATAAATGTCAAACTACCAGGAACCTATGTGTGCGGCTAGGAGACTCCAGACTATATTCACTACGTTAAACCAATCGCATGTCTGTACCTGCAAACCAAAACCACAAGGAAAACGCATGAGTGACCAAAGACACCCAGTACGCACCCCACGAAAACCGTAGAAAACAAAACTATAATCAATTTTCCTTTTAAATTCATTTTGCAAACCATTTTCTCAAAACCTCATAAATCAGGCCCACACCAGCCAAAACCACAAACCAGGGCTCTACTAGCCCAAAGCCACAAGCAAAGGCCCTCAATGGCCAAAACCACACACAGTGAGTTAGGAAGCCCGGCACTAGGCAACCAAACACTGGCCACACGCAGTCCGTTGAGGAGCGACCACAACGTTCTGCACTGCCACGGTGAAACCACCCTGTGTAGGAGCGATGATCGTCCCGCGATTCTCCCACCTGGAGAACCCTCACAAGCCAACCCATCCCTAGGAAGGCTGTCCTGTCTCTCAGGACGCTACCAGCTACGGGGCACGTGTCCTACCCGCACTGGCCACCACAAGGTACACCTCCTCACGGCGTCCTCCATTCACGGTGCTCAGGAGGAAGTGTCATACCTCCACACTCGAGCCTCAGTGCTCAGAGCGACAATAGGAGTATCATACCTCCCCGTCATGCCATGAAACACCTCAACCCGCGAACCACAACCCTAGCCTTGAGACGACAGTCAAGGAGTCTCATACCTCCATGACTCGATGCCCCTCAGCCTCAGGTATCTTGTCCCCCCAACCTCAACCAGGGAGTCATGCCCAACCACCGAGAATGTCGTCACATTCCCAGGTCCCCACGACACAGTCCCACACTGTCTTGGCCCGCACACAGAAAACCAGGAAAACATTTTCCAAAATAGGCCAACTATTCCTTGAAATCCATCTTCCAAACCATTTTCATATCTTTTGAAAATTCTTCCAAAACCTTGGCAAAGCGACGTGTCAGGTATCCCAGGGGACCATCGCTGACGGCCCACAATCCCATCTCAATGGGACAAAACACGGCTGTGACCATGTCAGTGGAACCCCTAGGCGGGTTCTCCACCTACTCCAATGTGCGGAAACACATGAGGAGATCCGATACGGTCACGGCGAAAATGGTGAATCCGGAGGAAGAAGAGAAGACCTTGAAACACCAAAGGGAAGACAAAAAGGATAAGGAAAGGAGTCGCCACCTAGTCTTTTAATGGAAAGACGAGGAAAACCAGAAAAAACACAAAATGGTAGAAAGCAAACAAGATGCAAAGATGCATGTGTGATCCGTACCTAATGGATAATGCAAGATAAATGCGGGCCAGAGAAAGGATAAGGATTCTGGTTACGCATGGGGAAGGGGTTAGGCACCCCCATACGCCCGAGAAAACTCGGTCTTTCTAGGCTTCCAACTGTCAGTAGTCCGCTAAATGTATGCTCGCTTATTCTATATGCTCATGCATGAAGATGATTGGAAACATGCCAAATCTAAGCAAAGAAAAGGAATCAAGAAAAAAGTTAATCCAAGGGTCAAATGTAGGCATTGTTAGTGCCGCTTTACTGCACGCCCTTAGGCGATGAGGAAAATCGTGAAAATTGTGAAATTCTCGAAAAGCGTCTCGCAAAACAGCAGAAATTGGGATAAATCCGAGAAAATCAAAAAGGGGAAAATAATCCTTGTTCCGGGACCATGTCGGCTTTGTAAGCCTTTTACTGTATGCCCTCGGGCGATGGAAAACCAAAACAAGTGGAAACCACAGAAAACCAAGGAAAACCCGAAAAACGAGAAGACTAAGCTCGAAACAAAACTAGAAAAGCGTGCATGGAGCAAGGAAGAAAAGACTAGGAAAAACCGCACGAAAAGATGTGAAAAGTATGCAAAATGCAACTGTGAGTGCAAATCTGAAAACTCCAGGGGGTTTTGTGCAAAAAGCCCAAATCCGAGGAAAACTGACATTTAGAAGCCCAAATCATCGAAAATACATAGGAAAACACATTCCATGCATGTATGAAGAAATCTAGGGTCAAATGTGCATCCCTAGTCAAAATGAAGTTCTCTAGGGGCTAAAATGTAATTTACCCACTAATGCATGCAATGCAAATCAATT
>JAMKQA010004143.1:0-12655 GCA_024699735.1 Posidonia australis | reverse complement strand
CCAGCGTTTATTGCTGGAATTGAAATGGCTGAAGGGGAGCCGTTGGAGGAAGGGCGGAGGGTGGTCAAGGGTTTCCCCTATAAATAGAGGAGAAGACTGTAAGGTAAAGACACAGTGAAGACTTACAGTGAAACCTTCTCCTGCTTGACCATCGCCGGAGCCCCGATCGTCCGATCCCTTTTTTTTCCTTCAGTGGAGGCAGGGCATCATGCATCCTAGATCTAATTTTAACATCTGCATTCACTTATTGACATCCCAACATGGTTTCCAAATGCTTGTTGCATGATTTCATGGCTTTGATTCCTTTATGGATGCGATGAAAGTCCACTATATGGAGTGCATGTCTAGCTACCATGGGTTAGATGCACCGGCAACTATCACGGCCACCCATCGCGATTTGCTCAGATTCAGAGCTGTAGTGGACAGAGCATTTGTTTCCTTTGCTTTCTGATTCTCTTAATTTCTTGAGTTTGTATTGTCACATGTTTCTACATGTTTAGGCATGAAAACAAATACTCAATGCTTGTTTCATGTTTTATACACTCATATTTACAAGGCGTCATAATATTACCATTGGGCATACATTCATTGACATTCAAATGCCAACATTGCTACACATGCAAGTGAATCAAGTTAAGAAAGATCAATTCGTTGAGCATATGGGGTTGCTTAATACCTTCCTCATGCGTAACAGGATCCCTTAGCCTTTCTTTAACCAACAATGACCAATGTGTTGCATCTAATGGCACGGAACATGTTTTTTTCATCATATTTGAATTGTTTTATCATGTTTTCTTGCATTCAATTTTCCTCATCTCTTAATTCTAATGAATTAGGTGGCGACTTCATTTATCTTATCTTTTGTTTCATTTTGCTTTGGTTTTTTTTTGAGTCGAGTGTTCTTCTTTGGTTTCACCATTTCACTGTTACCATATCAATTCGTGCGCATGGCCTTTCATGCCTCGCACGAGTAGTCGCCGGCTTGGTCACAGAAAACTTGAATAACTTGCATTGATAAAATATTAAAAAATTAATAATATATATTATATTATTTAAAATCAAACTTTAGAAATTGATGTTCTTAAGTCTTGAAAACATGAATAACCTATTTATTAATTCTTTTTTAGTAACATAGTTGTTGTCTCCTGCAAACACCACATGGAAGTTCCATGTTCAAACTCCCTTAAGTTTGATCGTAGCCTCTCCAAATAACCCAATTGTGCAAGGAAATTTATAAATATTAGAGATCTAGAAAGTCGCTATGGAAAATGAGATTAATATGTGAGATTTTAAATTTGTAAAAGTTAAAAGGTAAGTGATGTAAGAATCAAACAAGAGCTGTTGTTTAGTGATAAGGACTATTTTATTCTTACTTGGTGCTTACAAAATTTAAAATACATTGGGGTCATTCTTATATATGCATTGATATATGGATTTTGCATAAACTTGGGGGTGGCCATGGCCCAATTTGGTCACAATATGTATATAGACCGGATCAAGTTGGAATTACAAATCCCAAGGCCCTAACACAGCCTACCACTCTATTAATTTTGGGTCAAGCTCAAATCAAGTCAAACCAAGTCTAAATTTGGGTCAATCCTATTTGATTTATTAATGTTTAAAACAATTATAAAAAAAAACTTAAAGTAGACATCCACCAACAAAAATAGACATCCACGTTTATAGAATGGATGTCATTTTTTGGATAGAAAGCACTGTCCATAAAAGTGGATGTCTACTTTTATGGAGTAGACATTTATTTTCGGACAATGTGTACCATTTTTGGACATCTGTTTTTAACTATCACATGTGATAGTTAAATCAAGCATCTAATTTTTAACTATCACATGTTTATATACATAAAATACATTATAAAATAATTATTATAACTTAAAAAATAATATTTTTATTTAAAATTACATAATCTTATTTAGGTTCCATTTTGAGCTTAAACTAGGCCATAAAAATGGCCTCTAGCTAGGTTGTGTTTGTGCTTGATTTGGCTTAAGCTTAGGTGTAACACCCAACCTGATTATCCATTTAATGTAAAACCATTATAATATTGTATTAATTGTGTGAATGGTTTATTAATGGATAATCAGATATTTTTGGTGTTTGTGGTGGCTTGCTGGCTTTCTGTGCACTTGTTTGTGCTTGTAGGACCTATTTGGAATCCAGTCAAGCTGTCCACAATGGCCTCAAGAAGCGTGTCTATCTTTTTCCTTTCTCTTTCCCATTCCATTTTCTTTTCCCCTCTCTTCTCTCCCCCTTCACGTGGCCTTCTTCCTCCTCCTCCTCATCTTTTCCTTCTCTCCCCTTTCCACCACTCGTGCCCTACTCCATTTAGCCTTGCCCATCTCATCTCCTCTATGAAAGGCTGGTAGCTGACAGAAGACCTGGAGTGGCAGGAGGAGGTGGTGTTAAAGAGGAGGAGGTGGAGATGGTGTGGAGAGCCACCGAAAGAGAGGAAACCAATGGAAGAAGGGCTGAGTTGAGAGAAAAGGGGTTAAGTCAAGTAAGAAGAGGAGGAGGAGAGTCCTCAAGGGCTTAAGGTACGGGTGTCGCCGTTGAGGGCTTGCCGGAGATCGCTGGAAACCCAAGAGGTGTGCACCCTACTCTCTCCCCCGTTCTATCCTATTTTGGCTTTAAGGGAAATAATGGCATAAAAATGTTTAAATGCATGTGTGACCATGCTCGTCTGGGAGATTTGGCGTGGAGTCGCACCAGAGAGAGGAGGCCAGCCATGCCAAAAAGTGAAGGCGCAAGATAAGATAAAACGAAAAATCGAAGTCACCTAGTATTTTTAGGGAAAGACGAGGGAAACCACAAACAAACCATAAAAAGGATAAATACATGAGGTGCAAATGAAAAGGCCAAATCTCTTCAAACCAAAGAATGGATAAGGATTCATGTTACGTATGGGGAAAGTATTAGGCACCCCCGTGAGCTCGAAAAACTCGGTCTTTCTAGTCTGATTCGCTTGCTAAAGGTTGAATAATTGCTTGCTAAGCCTAGATTGTGCTTTAATTATGCTAATATCGATGTCCAGTCATGACTAGATGGATTTGCAACATGTATGCAAAAATTGCGAAGAAACCCACACGAAATGATAGAATAACAAAATATGAAACGACAAAGAAAATGACATGAAATGGCGATGTTTTTAGCAAGAATGGCCCGAGAAATCATACCAACCTCAAGAGAATCAAAAATGCGATCGACTCAAATCATCAAAATCATAGAAAACATCACGAAAATCAAGATGGAAAAATTGCAAAGAAGTCTACGAAAAACGGTCAAATGGTGACATATGAAGAAAAACACATGAAATGACGCTGTTTTTGAAATGAATGTTCTGGAAAACCATACTGATATCAGAAGGGTCAAAAATGGGGTCAACCCAAATCGTCGGAATCATGGAAAATGTCGTAAAAATCAACAAAGGGAAAATAATCCGCAATTGGACCAATGTGGGCCTTTAGGTCAATTAATGTATGCTCTCGGGCAATGAAATCCAAATCAAATCACAAAAATATCCAAAAATGAGGAATAAGGGGAATCAAATCAAATGTTAAGCGAAAGAATTCGAAAACAGATTCGAGAAAAATCCACGAAAAATCACATGGAGCGCAGGCTTACTCAAATGGAAGAAATGATATGCAAGTGTGATGAAAACTATGCAAAATGCATGAAAATATACCTAAATACATAAAGGATGCTGAGGAATGATTTAGACATGACTTAGTGCAAAAACTAACATGCATGAGTAGGAATTGATGGCACGGGAGCAATTGGGTAATTTCTATGGCTAAATGTGATAAATATGTACAAGTTCATGATGCAAGGTCTAATTAAAGGTGGGGCCGCCTGACCCAGCCTGGGCCGAAAAAAAAATTTCCGTGGGCTGGGCCGGACTAGGCCCGTTGTGGGCCGTGCCAAGCCCAAGGTCCAGGCTCGCGAAGGCTCGTTTAGTAGGCCCAATTTGGCCCGTGAAAACAGTCTGGGCCAGGGCGGCCCGCCTGTAAAAAAAATAAATATGTATATTAAAAAAAAACATACAAGAAACACCATGGGCCGTGGACCGGCCCGGTCCGGCCTTTGTTTTTTTGGGCCAGCCCGGCCCGGGCCGGCTTGAATTCCATCTCTAGGTCTAATGTATGCAAAAAGTAGGTAAAATTTTAGGAAAATGTTATTTACAAGAAGACATGATAGAAACAAGACTTTAAATACAAGAAAATGATGTAAACATGGAAAATGACAAGTTCAAGGACTAAAGTGCAAAATTCACGAAAAAAGAGAAATCATGATTAAAGAGTATTCAAAGGCTTTTATCGTAATGTTCAGATGATGGATTAAAAGAAATTGTGGCATTAAAGTGTGAGATGTGTGTAGATTGTATCTTAGCAATTTCCTGAGAGTTTAAGGTCTAATGTGCTAAATTTACATGAAGTGTGCAAATGTGACCAAAATGTGAAATTAAAGATCATTTTACATTGCAAACATGATTTTTAAATGGAAACTATATTCAGGTGCAAAATTACAACTACTTATGTGATCAAAAAGTGAAAAATGTCAAAAAGGTATATTAAAACAATTAAAATCCTAATTAATGACTTTAAAACTAGACTAAGGGTCTGGATGCAAATTTCCTACATATTAACTGTATTTTATGAATTCAGGGGTTTACATGCAAAATTTTGAGGGTTTAAATGTGATGAAAATTAGGTTTTTATGATGTTTAGTGTGATTACAAAGTTTTTTAAGGTTCTGGATGTAAGTTTCACAAAGAAAATTCATTTTAAAAAGCATTGGGGGCATGATGTAAATTTTTAGGACTTAGTTGCAAAGAAAACATGATTCCAAGGGACTTAAGTGTGAAGAAATAAATATTAATGCACTAGTCATGAAGAAAATAAAACATGTAGGGGCCATATGTAATGTTTACAGAAATAACAAAAGAGATAAAACTTATTTAAAACTACAGGGATTTAAACACAAAAAACAGACCTAAAAGTAACAATCTAAGGGCCTAAATGTAAAAATCTAAAACTACAGGGCCTAAACTAAAAATCTCCTCTTCGAAGTTCACCGACGCCCAGTCTCCGACAAGGACTCCGGTTGGTCTCTGGCAGCGGCACGGCGGCGAAGGGGCTCCAGCGACAGTCCAGGAAGCTGGAGGGAGGCACAGCTAGGCTCTCCGGCCCGTCGGACAAGGCTGGGGCGGCTTGGGATGCTTCCCCCACCTCTGGCTCCAATGAGTAGTCAATCGACGCTGAGGAAGATGATGACGAGGTAGCTGGTGGCGATGCTGCAGTGGGGATTATGTGGCGAGGACCGGAGGAGCTTCGAGGCAGCCCAGGGGACGTTCCTGAGGTGTTAGCAAGGACCGGGGTTGCCTGAGGTGTTCCCCCCACCTCTCGTGCCGGTGACGGAAGTTGCAGTGGAAAGAGCGACGTTCCGGAGGCTGAGGCGATGGCGTAGCTGCGTGGGGATGTCCATGGCGAGGCAGCAAAGCTTCCTGATGTGGTGGTATGCCCTAGAGCGGGTGCGACTGGAGAGCTTTAGGGCTTCTACTGCGGAGCAACTACGGCGTCCCTAGCCATGGGAGGCCATAGGATCCTCTCTTGAGCAACGGGGCTTAGGGAGGAGGAGGAGGAGGAAGCCAATGGCCTCACCAGTGGTGGTGAACCCACCACTGGAAAGGGAGATGATGGCATGTAGGAGGGGAAATCTCTGACGAAACGCAACCAAAAACTAGGGGGAGCTCTACGAGCCTAAAGGAGCATGATTTAAAACTAAAAAGGGGAAAAATTACCTGGAGTGACGATGACTCTGTCCCTCCCAGCGAGTGATGGCGGCGCTCTTGGACCGATGGCTTTGGTGGCGGAGGTTTGGACGCTCTAGGGTTGCAAAAGGATGAAGGAAGAGCTCTAAAGGATGTGGATTCGTAGGGTTGTCTTTGGTTTCAAAAGGGGGTCCTCTCTTTGGGTTTTCAAAAGGCTCCCTTGTGCTGTCGGTGGTGAGCGCTTTTAAACTCTGGCGGAGCTCTCCCACGCCGTTGATCCTCGTCTCTGGTGGCTGAGGATCGTTGGATCGAGCGTAAGCTGGAGAAAGCTGTTGGGGATCACGCAGGAGGAGGGATACGGGCCGGAAATGACAGGATTGTTGCCGGACATGGCGGGCTGACTGCCAGAATTATTTTTCTCTTTTGTGAAGTTTTTGATTGATGGGTGTAGTGGGTTGGATTTTGGGCCTGTGAATTGGGCTTCTGATTTTCAGGGTTTTGGATTTAAATTTTTAGGGTTTTAAGGGATTGTGGGTTTTAGTTTAGGTTTTTCTTTATGGTTTTAATTAAGGTTTTGATTTTTTTTATTGTTTTAAGTTTAATCAAGTGGTTTTAATTAGGATTTTTACGTTATTACTTTTTTTTAGGGGTTTTTTGTGATTAGGGTTTAAGGATTTTAGGGTTTTATTTTTTTTGTGATTTTAATTAAGTTTTTTGTGATTTAGGTTTTGGGTTTTAGTTTTAAGTTTGATTAAGTGATTTAATTAGGGTTTTTGATTTTAATTAGAGTTTTGGGTTTTATTATTTTAGGGGTCTTCTGAATTTAAATGGATTAGGGTTTTGTGATTGAGTTTTAAATTTGATTTCTTTTAAATTTAGATTTAATTTGTTTTTCACTTGATTTGATTAGGTGTTTAATTTAAATTTTGATTTAGTTGGTTTTTATTTGATCTAATTAAGGATTTGATTTAGATTTAATTATTTTTTTTGCTTGACTTTTGTTTGGAATATGGTTTCTTTTTTAATTAGATTTAATTTTTAATGGATTTTATTGAGTTTTACTTGATTAGGGTTTTAATTATTGTTTTCACTTAATTAACTTGGATTTTAAATGGTTAAAATGGATTTTATTTGATTTTGGTTTTAATTAGGGTTTTTACTTAATTAATTTGGATTTTAAATGGTTTGAGTAGATTTTATTTGATTTTGGTTTTAATTAAAATTTTTACTTTATTAATTTGGATTTTAAATAGTTTGAGTAGATTTTATTTGATTTTAGTTTTAATTAGGGTTTTTTCTTAATTAATTTGAATTTTCAATATTTAAGTGGATTTTATGTGGTTTTGGTTTGGATTAAAAGTTTTTACTTAATTAATTTAGGTTTTTTATGATTTAAGTAAATTTTGTTTGATTTTGATTTTTAATTATGGGTTTTTGCTTAAATGTGGGCCTAAATGGGCTTGTGTGGGCCTAAATGGGCTTGTGTGGAGCTAAGGTTTAGGTAAAGTTAGGATTTAGATTTGGTAGTCACAATTAGAGCATCTTTCCAAAAAAAGTCTGCTATCAAGTGACTACAAAATTGGAGTGTCTACAGCATGATTAAGTCATCAAAAATTATGTGGATGTATGGAATGTGATGCATGATGTGAATCGGTAGAAATCATGCTATTTTGTTTAGGTTTTGATAGGATTTTCGCAAGGAATGCCATATTTGTATTTTCAGTGGGTCCTCCTGAGCTTAATGCCTTAGAAATTTCTATCTTGATGCATGATGATCGAAATCTAGTTTTGTTTGTTAGGACTTGTAATGGACTCGTGAATCTATACCCTAATTTTTTCTTATGATTTTTGGGAAAGAATTGTGGTGGAATCTATTTGAATTTCAAAGGGTGTGTTGTAGGATAGATTTCTGTCTAAAATCATGAGTTTCTTGCCTTTGCAAATTAATATCTTGGTGCATGTTTAATGAAATCTGGATTTGTCTCTGCAGTTTTGTTGTGGATCCGAGAGTCCACATTCCCAGATTTTATCATGATTTTTCATGATCAAATTTGGGTAGATTTTGATTGGAATTCAAGAGCATGTGTAACAAGGCAGAATCTGTTTAAGTCCTGAATTCAATAGCTTTGCACATTTGTTCCATAATATTTACATGTTAATTTTTAGATTAGTTTGAAGTATTTTGAAGTGGACTTCAAGGTCTACACCCCAGATTTATTTGAAAATTTTATGTGTTTGATAGATGGGGCAAATGGCCTGAGTTCCGTCAGAGTTAAAATGCATGTAGCCATATTTTGTTAATGTAGAGCCCTGGTTAGTTACATGCTTATATTAACACTGATTACATGCATTGCTTGAATATAAATGTATAATAATGAACTATGAGGAAACCCAAATTAAATGTTGAAACATGCATGGAATTAACCTAAGGAATGTTAGGTGAAATTTGGGTTGAAACCCATATGATTGAAAATGAAATGTGAAAGTTGGCTTGTGACGTTAAATGAGTTTTGTGTGTTTTGGGCTCAAGGCCCATGTTAATAATTAAGAATTATATGTGTATAGGCTTAAGGCCCATGTAAACAAATGAGAATTTTATGTATTTTGAGCTTTAGTCCCATGTAAATAAAAGGAGACTTTATTGTGATTTTGGGCTTGAGACCCAATGAGAATACAGATAAATGACTTTATTGTGATTTTAGGCATGAGATCCATGTTTTTGAGTAAAGGAAAAGAGTTTCCTGAAATGAAAAGTTTTTAAAAGTGGCTTTGAGGAAAAAACCGCATGTTTTGAAAATGGTTTTTGGTATGGTTTCAGATCCACGAGTTTGGAGTGTCGATAATGTAGTATGAGACCAATTGTCAAGCACGACCGTGGTTGTCGAGTTTGGGGCACTCAAGTGAGATTGGAGTACCCCATTTGTGACAATGTAGGCTGAGCCTGGGTATATGATCTTGGGTATTTGGAACACCATTGGGACGTCAAGAAAAGATGTATCCCCATACTTTGGAAAATAAAATGTGGAGGCCTAATGATCGAGGCGGCGTTATCCCACACGGGGAGTTTCACAGCGGCAATGCAGTGCATCAGGGGAAAAGATGTCCTCGCCAGCTACTTGTGCACCTGTTACCTCTGATTAAGGTAGCACTTTTGAAAATGAATGTGAAATGTGAATGTGGTTTTGAGCTAGAATTAGACTCTAAATTTGAGCTTAAGGTTTTAGCTAGATTCTAATCAGATTAAATGATTTAACGATGATGATTTTGAACCAGTTGCCAGCCACTATTTGTCGAGTTTTGAGCTCTGTAAGGCTTTGTGTTTTAGGCTAGATCTAAATGAAAAATATGGTTTTTCAAATGCATAAATGGTTGGAAAAATGCATGAGATTTGAGAAAAAGAAAAATGTTTTGAAATGGCATGGTTTTGAAAGATGATTCTCGAGTTTGTGAAATAATTTTTATAACTAATAGAAAATTGGAGATTTTTCACGATTTTTTGTGGTTGGACGTGTACTAGGTGACTTAGATGTCACTCCACACGTGTTTGTTTGCTTGTATATTTTTAGGTGCGTAGCTGATGTTTAGCCCAATCACTGGCGCTTGAGTTTCGAGTCACTAGTTGCACATCGTTTCTGGGTAGGTTTCCCCCCATTTATTTTCATCGTTGTTAATTATTGTAATTAGGGGATTGATGCTATTTAGGTAACATGTAACATCTGTGCCTGGAATTTTCCATTTATATATAAACCATGGATTTCTTGTAATTTTTGTATATGGTTTATTAATGGTTAATTCAGTTTGAGTTGGTTGGTTGTGGTTCTTCCCTGTGTGTTGTGCCCTTGGTCTCTCCCTTGTGATGTGTTTTTGGTTGGTGAGCCTGTTTGTGCCTTGGGACCCATGTGTGCCACGTGGGCTTGGACCCGGTCAAAGGGGAGCCAACGGCAGCCCGTGACCTGCTGCGTCCTCTTCCTTGATCCCGTGAGACCTAGCGGGGGGGAGATAGCTGCTCGTCCTGTCCCCTCTGTCCTGTGCTGGTGTAGCTGTGAGCGCCGACAGGATTCCGGGATGGCAGGCGCGCTGGAGTGCCTTAAGAGGAGGTGGTGCGGTGGCTGTGTTGGAAGCCACGAGCCGCGAGCGGGAAGAACCAGTAGGAGGGCGAGTGGCTGTGAGGAGGTTGAGGAAGGGTGTGGCCAGTGGAGGTCGTGTGAGCTGAGGAGAGCTTGCACCAAGCCTCGCCGGAGCACGTAGGGCACGTGGGGAGCTCACCGGAGCCTAGTACACGTTCCCATTTCCCCTCCTTCTTCGTTTACAGAATATGCCAAATTAGGGCAAAATCTGAGTTAGTGCATGAAAAATTATGCTAAATATGTAGAAATGACGAGAATGTGATGCTTAGCATGTTTATGTTGATATCATGCTGATTTATGGGCTTTTGTGCGGTTTTCGTGGATGATTTAGGAAGCATGCTACAGTGTTAGTATTTGAGCTTCATGCCTTGTTGATTTTCGTTTGAACAGCATGCTTAATGGATTTGTGATTTGTTTGGGGGGTTTTGAAGTAGACTTGGAGGTCTACACTCCGTGTTTTATTGAGATTTTTAGTGGCATATTTGATGGGTCCGATCCTTATTCCCACTTTGGGGAGAAAAGGGTGGTGGAGGCTTGGATCGTTTTCAGCAATCGTAGAAAACGGTATGCCAATTCGGCATACCGAAATGCCTCCAGAGGCTGTCCTGCTTGGGACCGTGGATAAACGGTCGACCGTTCTGGCAGGAAGATTTTAAATCTGTCCTGAAATCGGTATGCCGAAATGGTCCGGTATACCGAATCAGGAGATTTCGGTATATCGAAGCCAAAATCGGTATGCCGAATCAGTGGGGAACGGTATGCCGAAATGGTTCGGTATACCGAATCAGGAGATTTCGGTATACCGAAGCCAAAATCGGTATGCCGAACCTGGACCCAGAAAGATAATGAGAAATGCTTTGAATAATGTTTATGAGCATGAATAAATGCTTAAAAATGATGACAAATTATGGTTAAATGCATGAAATATGTATAGAATGCATGGAATTTGCATAAAATGTGAGGCATGCTAATATGCTAATTTTAGTGATGTTTTCTATGGAAAGATAGAATGTTTGGCTCATGTATATGAATGTGGACCCAGTGAGGGGTGGAATGCATGGTGCAAGACCATGATAGTTTATGTGGGTTTAAAGACCATAGGTATGAATCGATGCATGATGCATGTGTTTTGTAAAGGATTTTCATGAAAGAAAAGAGGTTTTTGTGAATGTTTTGCAAAGAGAAATTTGCATATGGTTTTAAAGGAATGAATGAGATTTGTAGGAACCACAATGAAACCAGGACTAGCCGACGAGGTAGTGAGACCTCTAGAGATGTCGGTGACATGTCCTTGGTTGTGGTTGCCGAGTGAGCGGTCCGGGGTGGAAGCCTCGAGACTGTGGTGGTACTGTAGGACTCGGGGTATGGTAGACCCGGACTACCCTCAGTGCCGGTGCTGGACGGGTCTGGGGTTAGAGTCCCCAGGTGCTCGGGCACCAGGGCGTCTGTAGGGCGCACTCCGTGCTTGTACCAATGAGGGTACACTTTGAGGCTGCGGTCGGGGTAGTTGAACTCTAGTACGGGGTGGTTCACCGCGGCACTGCAGTGTGGTGGGGTGACATGGAATCCTCACCAACTACTTGAGGCCAGGTCGATCGCCTGTGGCCAGGGTGATGCGACCAGTTTTGATATGGAAAAGTGTGATTTTATGTGGATTGGTGTTTGTGGACTAGTTTCTAGCCCAATTTGTGGCAAATTGTGCCTATGGATTTTAAATGATGTTTTGGGCTAGGAAACTAGATGGAATGAATTGTTTTTTTTCTCCAGTGTTGAGAATAAAGGTTTATGAAAAAGCATGAGGTTTTGAAAGAAAAGAAAAGAAAGTTTGAAATACCATTGTTTTCCATGTTTTCTGATTAAACATGTGGTTTTGGAAATGGTTTATTGTTTAGCAATGGTTTTATTTGGCTTTAGCGTTGTTTTTGGGGCGCGTACTGGGTGACATTCTTGTTACTCACGTCTGTTTTCTTGTCCCCTTGTTTTCAGGTGTTGAGGTGTAGGAGCAGTCTATTCTGGTGCATCTGTTCAAGCCACATTTGTCGCACATAGGTCTGGGTGGTTAGCTTTATTTATTTAATACTGCTACTTAGTCGTTTTTCAGTTCTTTTGGGTAGTTCTTGTACTATTGTGTAGCACTGGGGTGTTACAGAGTGGTATCAGAGCCTAGGTTCACTAAGTGCACCAGCTTAGAGTTTCTGGCATTGTGGCTTTAGATAGACTACTCGATCTGTAGAGGATCATAGCACCTGATTAGTTTGTTACTTGTTTGTTTGTTGGGTTGCGGTGGCAGCAGGATGCCGCCTAGAGGTCGAGGCAGGGGCAGGACTCCCACAACAACTCTCGATGAGGAGCAGGAGAGTGGTTGGGGAGGTCTTCGACAGGAGCTGAACCAGATGATGCAGGGATTTGCCCAATCTTTTGGAAGGAATAGTTCTGAGGGGACTAAGGCAAACCCCTGGTTTAAGCAGTTCCGCCGTTTGAGCCCGCCTGCTTTTGATGGTAGAGGAAGTAGACATGGAAAACGGGCAGGGCCGGGTCGGGCCGGCTGCACATATGTATGGGCCCGGCACGGCCCATCAGGCCCAAAAAAAAAAGTAATATAAAAATAATAAAAAAAATATTTTTTTATTAATTTTTTTTTTTAAATACAAAAAAAGTATTACATGTTTACATAAAAAATACAAAAGATATTTACAATATTTGTTTTACATTTATTTACATAAAGAATTATTCTATTGGAGAG